>CAKNXH010050390.1:539-12601 GCA_932178445.1 Andricus quercusramuli
AAGAAGTGAACTGCAATGTTCACGAAACGTCGGCAACATTCATAGTTTCGCACACGATTGAAACCCGAAAAATCTTTAAAATTTAAAATTTAAATTTATTATTCGTTTTCTTTGTTCGGTAAATAATTATCTTCTTACTCAAAAATTCATCTTTTCAATTAAAGATCATTTTGTTGATTGAAAATCTTACCACTGTGTTGAAAATGTGTTTCTTTCGTTGGAAAGTTATTTTTTACCCGAAGATGTAACTATGCTATTTCTGGTGGAAAATGTATCTTCCTACGTTGGAATTTGAAAATTTGGTTGAAAATTAGAGTGTGTTTTTAAAAAGTCATCTCTTTGGTGGAAAATTAATCTTCCCTGGTTGAAATCGTTAAAATATTATTTATATTTCATATCCTACGATCAGCGAACGAACTATTTGAATTAGCTTCGACCCATGATGACCCATGATTACCTTCTACCTTCACGTTATTGTCTTTAATATTTTATGGGCTCAAACCGGTAAATCCGAAAAAATTGGATGTCGCATACAGTGAGGCAAAATCTGACTTAATTTTGTAAATTGACCCCTTAGAATTAAAACATATAAAAAATTGCAATACTTCGAAAAATTCTGGGAAGACTGCAGTAAATTTATCAATCAAGTGGTCTGGCCGGAAAAGCCACATGACTTAAACAATTAACGTTATGTCGAATGGAAGACGGTGGAGATTCACGAGCAGTTTCGTAAATTTTTCGATACAGTTTACAAGTTGGCCGAAATGAAGAATTGAAATAAATGTAGACTTACCACCAGTAATGCTTTCATACAGTCGTCCTCCAAGTCTTAAAAATTTTCGGTGTACCATAGAATCTAAAGACGAGTTACCAATACTGGAAGTTTTACGTGTCAGAAAAGAGAGACAAGTCCAAATTTCGTTGACATCGTTGTGGAAAAATAGCACATACAGCTTCGGAATGCAAGAAAGCAGGCGAAAACTCGCGAGCGCCAGCAAAACGGGGTGAAGATTTGAGTTTTTTTTTCAGAAGGAATGTTAAATACCCAAGAAGCACTCAAAATTACACCCGAGGATAAAGTTTGAAGTCTCGACAGCGGATGCACTACTCATCTCTGCAAGGACCAAACCGGTTCGGTTACCGCAAACCAACGTTTGGTTCAGACAACCGAAATAGTGCCAACCGAACCCAGTTCAATTAGGACAACCAAACCATTTCTTTGCGCGCAATGACTTTCAGAGCGTAAAACTGCGCCCACCTTCGCAGTTGGGGTATGAGCACTAACTATTACTGCCTTTCTCCCTTCCGAAGCTGTCGAGCAACAGGTGCGGCGTTGGCAGTAACGGCCCGGGTTTACTTCTCTCCGTGTACAAGCTTGAAAGTTGAACCAGTTTGTTAAAATTTCATTTTATCAATTGTGTAGAAAATTCTAGATTTTCGAATCTCTTACACAATGTGTGCCACTAACTATTTAGTATTTTTTTATCTCAGAAATTATACCCTAATTTTTTAAAGCATAATCATCTTTTTGAACAATTTTTGTTTAGTTTCGTTGTGGATAGTTGTTTTCTTCGGATCGGTTTCGTGGACATAGGAAAATACTGATTAATAAGCTACATAGTGTAAGAGATTCGATAAAAGTAGAATTCACTCCAAATTTTCTATGGAAAGGATCAGATGATATAAATTGTTGAAACAATTGTACATTATTTTTCACAAAAAATATCCAGAAAGTAATACATTTTAACGATTTACAGCGCATAAATATTGTGCAAACATATTAAAATTGTTTGCAGAATTTCCAAATTTCCTACGGAAACAAGTAACCCATTATTCAAGATTGAATTTATTATATAAATTCAGTGAAATACAAAAGGAAAAAAGTCGATCACCCGACAGACTCAGTTCTGGACCCTCGTAGGAATTTTTTAATGTAATGCGCTTAGAATTCGTTATAGATAGGACAGTGGAGATGGAAACGAGAAATATCTTCAAATTTCATAAAGTTACATAGACTGCAAATTTGATTTGAACCAATTGCATACGCCGAACATTTCAAATATAGTCTGATCTTGGTGGAGTCTGAAAGTTTTAATTGACTTAATTATTAAGTTTGATTTTTCTACGGTAACCGCTTGCGGGTGACTTAAGTAGGGACTAAAATTGCGAAGCCCAATTAAATTCTATACTTTCGGCGATAGGCTAATCCCACTCGCAGAAGTTCCTGAGACAAATCTGATGTTGGTCGTCATTCATATTAGTTAGAGAAATCTAACAATTATAGGCGTGTTCGGACGCTCTGATGCTTACCTGATCTAATCCCGTTTCCACTCTGATAATGTGTGCAGACGTGTTTTTAGGTTTCCAATGAATTATGTTTAGACTTATTCACAATACTGCACACTCTATAAATTGGTATCGTCCCTTCCGTGCCAAATGGCCTTTGGCGACTTTAAATTCACCCGTTGTCGAGAATGGGGTTCCGAGGTACGTGTAGGTGTTAATAATTCAGGAATGGATTAATTTTTTAGTATAATTGGGCGAAGTTTTTTTTAACTGTAAATATGAAATCGGAAATTTACCGTAGATGGCCCTAGATGTCAATGTAGTTACTCACAACAATAAAAGTTTCACAAAACAGTATGGACCATCGACAAAGTTTGAAGATAGCGAATTGCAAGGATTGCTGGCTGAGGATAATGCTCAAGCGGAAAGATCCGGCTGATGGGAATATCAAAAAAAGCAACACAAAGTGATTTTGCTTCATGATAATGCACCATCACACGTAGCAAAACTGGGCGGTACCGTGAGTGGAGATATACCTTGTACACAAGAACAAGGCATTGTCTACGTTCTATGGCTTCCTTACTTTTTTTTTATTATTTGGAAAGCGATTTGCTCCTTTATTTGTGAACCCAAATTCCACATGCACACCTGACATTTCGAAAGTAGTGCTTGAAGCAATCACCTCAACGTTGCGTTATCAAGGACTGATATAATTCGAATAGCAGACGTTACCACCGTTGAAACCGTCGTCTTGTGCATCTCCACGCGCAGTGGCGACCCTAGCGACCGCAAGTGTCAGTCGCTGTCCTCATTGCTACTTATTTGCTGCGATGGGACATGGACGTGATTCCGTTGGCTCGAAAGTACATGCCAAAAAGTATCAGGTTGTTCCTACTTGTAAGCCTATCTAGCTGTTGGGTCTCCTTGAGATTACCATCTTGTGGTCAGCATTTCTCTTTTCTACAGCATCAATTTTCGCTTCACATCCCTGCAAGTCTTCTGATGTGCTTTCTATGATATTTCTTTCTACGGAATGTATCTTAGCTTTAAGCTGTTTTTCTGGGCTTGACATCAAGCTCTGCATCTGCTCCTAGATCGTTATATTAAGTAGCTGGTGCGAAAGGTTTATTACCACTGCGTACGAGAAGGCGTCAAAAGTACAACAAAACTAGAAACACTTTGCACATTAATAATGTCTGTTCCCTATGAATATCCACCCCAAGTTTAGACTCGCAGCAGAAAAAACGAGAGTAACATCAGGGCATCACAGCATTGAGGAAAATTGTTGACGCAAGGCAGACACTTTAAACTCTCGGCGTAAGACGGAACAACAAAGATCTCCTCACAGTTCTGCGAGTACTCAATCGAGTATATTGTGCAATATTGCATTTCAATTGGAAACGGTTGGGCGGCCCTGAAAAATTTCGTTGTAATCTCATCTTTTTACTTGCAAATGCAACAACTAAAATTTGCATTGTAAATTCACATTTTTTGTTTGAAAATTCAATTAGCTGGTTGAAAATTACACTACTTTGCTAAAACTTCATGTTGTTGGTTGAAGATTGGACTATTCTGTTAAAAGTTCGTATGTTTTTGGTTGAAAATTCATTTTTGTGAGTTAAAAATTGAACTGCTAGGTTAAAACTTCAGCAACGTTATCTAATCATTATTTTATTCGTTGAAGATTGAACTCTTTTAATACTTTATAACTCTTTTATAATTAATATTCTTTTAGTTGAAAATTATTTTTTTCACTAAAGATTCAAGTGTTCCATTTCTGTCCTAAAATCGATCATATTTTTGAGATGTGCTTGATCACGATGCCATTTGTTCATTTCGTAAACAAATGATATAAAAAATGATTTAAATAATGAATTATACATAAAAAATTATGCATATATCATAAGGCAAAGAAGAATCGAGTCTTTCGTGATATTTCGTAAATGACGTCAAATTTTTCAGTTTTTTGTTTATAAAATTAATGAAAAATATCAAATGACACCTTTTTACGATCCACTACACATTGAATCCAACAGATAATAAAAGTCGGAAAGTTGTTTACCAAATGATAGACGAAAATGAGAAGAATCAACATTTGTTCACTACTTGGATTGGTGTAAAATTTTGAAAAATAACAACTGAAAAATTGTTCCCACATATCGATTATAAATTCAATAATAAAATTATTCGAAGAAAACAGAAACACTGTGTCTGTCGTTGCGCGTGGACAATGACGCCACGCGACTGCACCAAAAATTAATATCCCTATAAATTGTACGCTGTAGCCAAAAAATAATAGATGTACTTTCAGCAGTTAGGGCAATATGGTGTTTTCAAAAAAATCTCGTCTGAAAACTCGAACTCGTGTAACTCTTTGAATTTGATTATTCGAAGAAAAAAAATTTGGATGGCATTCGAATCATTTTATTTTATTTTGATCCGACCACGGATTACAAAGAATATTATAGCTTAGTTTATGTTTTTCTATTGAATTAATGATATACATGCTGTAGAGTATCTTCATTGGAAGCAACTTCTTTAAACCAACGTGGAAAGATTGGGCGACGTCTGCCTACAGGACATTCCCTCATTTCAATTACGGACATAACGTCAATTGCACCGCTCATCATGTTTATTTTTACTCTCGAAACAAATTCATCTGCCTTATATATTCCAAGAAGAATCCCAGTATACTCCAGTAATGCAAAAACTAAACCATTGGATGTTGATAAGACAATATGTTCTCGGGTTACCACGGGCACATATCTATTCTGTTCTGCTCGCAATTTAATTGGTAAACCGGCAGGGATAACGTATCTCCGAAATTCGAATTGCCGGTTTGGATTTTCCAGGGGAATGAGCCGAATATATCCAAGTTTTTCAAGTGCATATCCAAGTACTTCATGAGAAGGAGGCCTGCCCGGAGAAGACCTGGACTGCTTGGCAGAAAAAGAACTAGGATAACGTTCGACGTTGGGATTCCGTTCAGACTGTAGTGAATCGTAATTTGCAGAAGCTTTAATAAAACTCCTTGAGAATAATGCTTGCCCTTTGCCTACTGGACAGTCCCTTCTTTCATCTGGAGTCAAATTATCAACTGCACCGCTTATCATATTTATTTTTTTTCGCGAATTATTTTTATCTGTCCCATAAATTCCACGAAGAATCCCACTATAATCCAATATGGCAAAAATGTCCTCATTGGATGTTGATAATACAATATATTCTTGGGTTGGCACAAGCCTATATTTTTTCCCATCCGTTCGCATTCGAATCGGTTCATCGGTAGTAAACACATATCTTCGAAATTCAAATTTCTGGTTTGGATTTCTGCGAGGAATGAGCCGAACATATCCAAGTTCTTCTATTGTACATCCAAGTTCTCGATCTAAAGGAAACCTGCCCAGAGGAGAAATGGATCTGGCACGAAGTGGAGTCTCTTGAGGAGATGTCCGGTCAGGTGAATGTTGTCTGGCAGAAGAAGAACCAGGATTATATTTACCAATAGGACTCCTGCTAGCAGGAGACCTGGACCTGCCACGAAAAGGAGTCTCGTCTGGAGAAATCCGCTCAGGCATATGTTGTTGTCCAGCAGCAGGAAAAGAAGAAAAAGAAGGACCAGGATCACGTTTGCTATTAGGATTCTCGTCTGTCGTTGAACTGCATTCTGCAAGAAGGAGTGGAAGATTAATTTTCTTTTGTTCAGCACATTTATGTCTAATATCTTTAGCTGATCTCAACGTTTCTTTGCAGAAACCATCTCTCTGATGATTCAATAAAAATTATGAGAAATAATTTTTAATTATAAGAGCTCCCCACCCACCACAATGTTTTGTAGAAGACGAGTGCATACACGGTTCAGTAACCTTAATGACAATTGATTTAATGCCTTCAAGATGAATCATTATAATAAAAGGAGGGGTTTCCGGTTTCAATCTTGTTCACGGCACGTCGACAAAATACGTAGTTTTTGCGCATAATTGAAACCCGAAACAGGTCCTTTTATTAACCTTAATGACAGTAAGCGATTTTCTGCTATACAAAAACCTCCATCAAATAGACAGTTTTTGATCTATCCAATTATTTGGAAAATATCTTTTTACTCAGTTTTTTCTGTCAAATATAACTTGAGCGTCAAAACTTTCAAGTTGGAAATCATGTAGGGTCACGGGGTTTAAATTGAAATTAACTCATTGTTTTATTTTTAGGATTTATTCTGAATTCGTTAAAATTCTCCTGAAATTCTCATAAACTTTATCTCTCATGTGAGATTAACGTATGAACATTTAGGGTTGTCGTAGAGGTAAAAATGCTACTGTTCAAACATGTAGCAGTTTCTCAGGAATTTACATGCGCCACGGTGCCCCCTTCCCATTCGCCCTCCGCCAACAATACTTTTACGACCAATCTGAGAGCCCACAGAATATGCGTGCATAATTTGGTGCCAATTGGTCCAAAACTATGGATTTCCATAAGAATCATACGTTTAGGCCTCTTAATTGTATATATCAGATAATAATATATAATATAATAATACATATAGTAGGATTGAAATTTAACTATTTGATTAGTAATTTAAAAATTATTGTCAAAAAGTAATTAATTTTATAGAAAAATTAAACCAGTTTCTTGAAAATTCATCTTCTTTGCTTGAAAATTCAACTATTTCAAGAAAAAATTAGCTATTTTGTTGGAAATTCATCTGTCTTATCCTTCAAGCGCTCCCGTGGGCGGCAAATTAGCCGTCTATTCAGCAAAATGCTTTTCGTTTGAAAAATCAGGTAATTGCACGGTTCCCTCTATATGTATGCTCTCTCTAGATAATAAGACGTCAGATTTAAAGAAAATTTTTTTTTTTTCAATTCCGATTCTTATGCTTGTAACGCAGTGACACGGTACCCCCTTCCCATTTGCCCTCCGCCACCAATACATTTATGACCTGTGTTAATTGCAATTTTAAAATCCATTTTTAAGGAAATTGATCATTTTTTCTTTAAGATTCATCTTTTCTGCTTAAAAATGCAACTATTTCAAGAAAAGATTAGGTATTTTGTTGGAAATTCCTTAAGTAATAATAGTATATTATGCACCAAGGAGGAGAAGAGGGACATTATTGATGGATTTATGTTTCCAGTGCGAGTCGTAGGAACTGACTTTAAGTGCCACTTTTCAAGTTGATCTGTATGTAATGGCAATGTATATTTAAGACGTCATAATTTTTGACGTCATTGACTGTAGAAACAATAAGACTGAGAAATTAGTCTCAAGTGGTATTGAAATGAGACCACTGGTGGGAACACAGAATCGTTTCTTTTTGTACTGAAAATAACAGCATGAAGTTATCCTCTTCAAGAGTAGGATGCGAAAAAAAATATAACCGTAAAAAAAGAAATTTCTAGTTTTTATAGTGTAAATATACAAATGGCTATTATATGACTATTAGCTAGGAAAGGGGCTTCAGGTTCACTCCACAGTCTTCAGAAATAGCCATCTTTTTTGTACCCAAAGATTTTGTCGGCCTGTGTTATAGATATATTTTATTATCAGATTTACCAATAGAACAAACGATTACCGCCAAAGTAAAAACGAAATTACAGACCATCCGCATTTTCGCAAAGTAGAGAACAAACTGATTAATGCTTCAGTCAATAATTTGGTCCATAACTGTATTCATGAAATATTCCATTGCATCATCAGAGTACAGATATATACATAAGCAGCCGTTATCTCATATATATGTGAAATAACGACGGTATCAATGACAAGATTGTCTCTCGCAAATAATGATATCAGTTGACATTTTTCACTATGATCTTTTTAGTTAAGGCATTCTCATCTCAAATAGAAGGTATTGGTTTTATGTAAAAATAGAGTTTCGCCGTAATCATCAAGACTGTCGGCTTTCGCATGTGTTCAATTACCTACTGAAGTGAAAATGAAAAACAATGTAAGGTAGAGATACAAATTTCACAGGTGAAGAAATTTTCAAAAAAAAAATTTTTTCACGCTTTAGTTCGGTGTATTTTCAATGCTTTATATATATATATATAAAAAATAAAGTTAAACAACCACCGCAGGGTACCACTAAGAGCAACTGCCATCTAAAAAAAAAAAGATGTCAATAGCCCCCAGTGGAACCGCGGTAAAATACACCTATGGCCACGTCTCACATCCGTGAGATGGGTGGTCACAGGGCACGACGAAATCACAACGACAGGCCGGCGAAACCCTCGTGTGTCTTGAGGACACGAAGCGACCCAAGGATGACAGCTTTCTGCATCCATCTCGCAAGTGCCTTGGCATATTTTTGGCACGCGGGTATGGCTTTGAGGTTACGAACCAGTGATAGTTTAGCACCTCCGAGAGCACCTATCACAAGGACAATTACTCGTACCGAATATTTTGGGTACAGTCGTTGCAGCTCTCTTTTAAGGTCTTGATACCTCTCCTCTTTTTCTTTCTCCTTTGCAGTGATATTGTATTCGGACGGAGCCGAGAATTCGATCACGAATATAGTTCGTTTCTCGAAGTCTTGGAGAACAATGTCAGGCCTCGAGTGCGCAACGGAGACTGCTGCCCGAAAATCATAGTTCCAGAAAATCTGGCACTTCTCGTTTCGGACAATTGACTCTATATCCCTTGGAGCGTTCGGCAGGGCAGGGTCGCGACCAACACCATAAGAGCGACAAAGGTGGTAATAAAGTACTCTTAGGGCCGCGTTATGTCTATAGATATACGTTGTTCCTGCGTGGGTTGGACACCCCGATAGTATGTGTTCTAGGTACTCAGCGTGTGCATGACACGCTCTGCACCTATCACTGGGAACTTCTTGACATAAAATGCGGTGACGGTATGCTAAGGTGGAGATGACACCGTCCTGGCATGCGAAAATAAAGCCCTCTGTACCTGAATTGAGCCCTGATGATTTGAGGAAAGCAAAAGTTTGCTCCTTCGACAAGGACTGTTTTTCTACATTTCTGTAAAAGTTTCCGTGCATATGCTTGTCGAGTAGCTCTTGGTGAAATTTTCCTACCTCTGCTTTCTTCACTTCGGCTTTTAGACGTGAAGCATCTAGATGGAGTAATGCACTTTCCTCACTTCTGATATTAAAATTCAGGCCAAGGGTCTCGGCAGCTTGCTCCGCGGCTTTGTAAAGGAACGCTCCTTCGCCAATCATCTCGTGGTTTCTGACCATCTTTAGGAGAGGATCTCTGCCATTCGCAACGATGTAAGCTGTACTTAAAACAATTCGGTTATGAAGACACTGGAGATTCAGAAGTCCGCGTCCGCCTTGACGGCGTGAAATGTATAATCGCGGAACTGACGAATTGATATGCAAGCTTTTACGCATATGCATGATCTTACGCGTGGTGACATCAAGGGCCTTAAGCTCGTTCTTCGTCCATTGAACCACCCCAAACGAGTAGAGTAGGACCGGGACGGCAAGCATGTTAGTCGCAGATACCTTGTTCAACGCCGACAGATTGGAAGACCAAATCTGTCGAAGAAGATGCTTGTATCTGCTTCGGAGAGACTCCTTCACTGATGTTACGTCCTGAATGCGGCTTTGAGGCACGCCCAGGTATGTATAGGTCTCTCCAGTGTTAAGATGTCTAATAACACTTATATCGACAAGCTCAGGGTCCTTGGGAACGCCAGTAATCTTTCCTTTCTTCAAATGAATTTTGGCACACTTTTCCAAACCAAAGTCCATCCCAATCTCTCCTGTGTAGTTCTTGACGATATTTATAGCAGTTTGAAGTTTGCTTTTACCAGCGGCATAGATCTTCAGGTCATCCATATAAAATACATGAGTGACCTTATGCTCACGCTGATTAGTGTCGCCACAGAGGTATCCAGGAGAATTTCGTAGTGCGAGAGATAGAGGCAGAAGTGTGATGCAAAAAAGTAAAGGGCTCATACTATCCCCTTGAAAGACGCCCCTCTGGAAGGTGACCTTGTTCGTCGTCACTCGATGATTCCTAGATGAGATTGTAAATCTAGTTTTCCAAAGAGGCATCAATCTCTCTATGCATCTCACTATGTGTGGATGTACCTTCAAGCTTTCCAACAGAGAGATGATAAGTCTATGAGAGGTTGAATCGAAAGCTTTCTGGTAGTCAATCCAGGCCATTGAAAGGACGCGCTGATGGACTGTAGCGTCTTTACAAACACACCTGTCAATCAGCAGGTTCTCTCGACAGCCTGCTACACCTTTTTTCGAGCCTCGTTGTTCGTACATCTCTCGCCATACAGGCTCAATTCGTCGAACAATCCTGTTGTTTAGGACAGCTGTAAAGATCTTATACAGTGTGTTCAAACAAGTTATTGGCCTGTAATTCTCCGGTTTGGACAAGTTGCCTTTTTTCGGTAGGAGTATAGTACGTCCTAACACCAGCCACTGCGGAATGGGCGTCTCCGACTTTAAATATGAGGTGAATATGCGGGCCAAATGTTGGTGGATAGAAGTAAACTTCTTCCACCAAAAGTTCTTGATACAATCTGGTCCAGCACCGGAAAAGTTCTTCGTGCCTCTAAGTGCTTTTTTCACCTCTTCGGCAGTGACTGATGGGCACTCCTCATCAGATTTTATGAGGTTGTCGCAAAACTCCTTGAAGCGGATGATATTGTCAGTATCTTCTTTCAACTCTAGTGTTTTCGGGATCTTGTACACCTCTCTCCAAAAAGTCTCTACCTCCTTGGGCTTGGGTGGATTTTTTACAAAAACAGGGGGATCACTGAAGAGGCGTGATGGGTCAGCAAGAAACTGTTGATTCTCCCTGATCCATCTCTCCCTCTTCTGTATCCTCCTCCTTGCGTCAGATAACAGCCTTATTTTGTCAACAATATGCTGCTTGATTGTCAGCAGCTTTGACTTGTTCAGTGTGTGATTCAAGGTCCTTAGTTCTTGGGCGAACTTTCGAACCCTTTCCGTGAACGGTTTACCAGATGTTATGTAGTCAATCACACATTGAACACGGGACGCATTCTGTCTTGCCCATCCAATTTTCTTGTTCAGTTGATGCAAGCGTCTTTTGGTCTTTTGATCCATCGTCGGTTTCAGCCTTCGATTTGAATCAGCCAAAGCTCTCGCAGCACCATAAACTGAGCAATTGATGGTCCAGAGGTCGGAATCTTGCGAGATATCTCGACGAAGGGAGGCATCCATTTCAGCCAGATCTTGGGGCTTAGGAGGAACTTGCATGTTGATGTTCCTCCTTGTACTGAAATTGCGATCATCTTCCAGAAGGTGCCTGGTTTCTGCGGTTGGTCTTAATGTCGTTTCATCTTCGTCTGCAGCTTGTTCAAGCAGCGGTTGAGGAAGCGCTCCGCGTACATATCCATTTTTCCGGAGGTAGTCGGCTTGATTTCGCAAAGACTGATGCGAAACGAGTTGAAGCTCTGGGTGTTTCTCGCACCACAGAGTATGCATACGTGCCATAAAGCCTCCGCGAACAGGGATAATACTGGCATCGTAGCAGTCTAGCACGTCATTCTTAAGTTGATCCGTCCACTCAATGTGGGCGTTTCGCCGGTTCGTCGTCGTGTTTCCATCTAAATTATTTTCAGCACCCCGAACTCTAGCATGATCGGCATTGTTTGCCGATCCATTGTCGGGTGCTCTGCGCGTTCGATCGTTTTGAACCGCATCTACAACATTTTGGTGGTTTGTTGGTTTCATTGTTGTTCCCACGAGCAGCTAGGGAAAGGGTTTGTCAATCCTTGTAGAGCCCCGCATGCAAGGATAAGGCTGTACTCTGAGACGTCGCCCGGTA
>CAKNXH010050390.1:17187-39298 GCA_932178445.1 Andricus quercusramuli
TGAAGGAGGCCTGCCCGGACGCGACCTGGAACTGGCACGAAGAGAAGACTCCTGAAGAGATGTTTGGTCAGGTGAATGTTGTCTGGCAGAAAAATAAGAAGAAAGGCTGGGATTACGTTCGATATTGGGATTCCGTTCAGACTGTAGTGAATCGTAATTGGCAGAAGCTTTAATAAAACTGTTTGAGAGCATTGATTGACTTTTGCCTACTGGACAATCCCTTTGTTCATCTGGGGTCAAATTTTCAACTGCGCCGCTCATCATATTTATTTTTATTCGCGAATGATTACTATCGGTCCTATAAATGCCACGAAGAGTCCCACTATAATCCAGTATTGCAAAAATGTCATGATTGGATGTTGATAATACAACGTATTCTCGGCTGGGCACGGGCACATATCGATTTCGTTCTTCTCGAAATCTAATTGGCATACCGGCAGGAATGACATATCTTCGAAATTCAAATTGCTGCTTTTGATTTGTACAAGGAATAAGTCGAACATATCCAAGGTCTTCCATTGTACATCCAAGTAATCGATCTGAAGGAAGCCTGCCCGGAGGGGAAATAGATCGGGCACGAAGTGGTGGTTCCTGAGGAGATGTTCGGTTAGGTGAGTGTTGTCTGGCAGAAAAAAAACCAGGATTGTGTTTTCCATTAGGACTCCTGCTCGCAGAAAACCTGGACCTGCCACGAAAAGGAGCCTCCTCTGGAGAAATCTGTTCAGTCAGATGTTCTTGTCGAGCAGAAAAAGACGAAGAAGGGCCAGGATTATGTTTGATATTAGCTTTTTCGTCGGGCTGAGAACTGGATTCTGCAAGAAGAAATAGAAGGTTTTTTTCCGTGTTCAGCACATTTATGTCTAATATCTTTAGCTGAATTCAACGTTTCTTTGGAGAAACCATCTTTCTGATGATTCATCAAAAGTTATGAGATGTTATTTTTAATTATAAGAACTCCCCAACGTACATTTTTTTGTTAAATGAACACATATTTTTTGTAGAAGGTAAGTGCATGCACGCTTTAATAACCTTAATGAGAATAAACGATTTTTGTCTATACAAGAAAACATAAAGGAAGCGGTTTTTATTATATCCATTTCCTTGAAAAATATCTTTTTTAATCATTTTTTACTGTCAAATAACACTCTGCAAACAATAATTTCAAATAAGCTAAATAAAGAATTTAATTGCACTTATTTCAAAATTTTATAAAGAAGAGTTGAGCGTCAAAACTTTCAAATCGAAAATGCTAAAGTCTCACCGTGTTTGAATTCAACTTAACTTATTGTTTGCTTTTTTTTATTTATTCTGAATTCGTTACAATTCTCCTGGAATTCTTATAAACTTCAAGCGTTTTTGAATTCAAATGAACTTTAGAAACATTATTAATACACGTTAGTCAAAGTGTATAAAATACATAATAAGAATTGTAGATATATTACATTATTATATTTACCAATAGAATTAACGATAACCGCCAAAGTGAAAACGAAAGTACAGGCCATCCTCATTTTCGCAACGTAGCGAACAAACTGATTAATGCTTCAAATAATAATTTGGTCAACAATTGTATCTAAGGAATATTCCATTGCATCATCAGAGTACAAATATATACATAAGTAGCCGTTATCTCACACATATGTGAAATGACGACGTTATCAGTGTCAAGATTGTCTCTCGCAAATAATGATATTATTTGACTTTTTCTATCGTGATCATTTTAATTAAGACATTCTCGTCTGAAATGGAAGGCATTGGTTTTATGTCAAAATCGAGTGTCGCCGAATTCAACAAGATTCGACGATTTTGGACTTTTTTCTAAGAGAAATTCAATTTTTTCGGAGGATTTGAAATATTTTAGAGTATTTGAAAAGATTCTAAAGCATTATCGAGACATTCTAAAAAATCTGCATGGGGTATTTTATCAAAGAGTTTCCTACAATTTCGAAAATATAGATCGACTTAATAGGACATATGCCAGGTTTTAAGATAGATCAAAAGATTCCCAGGAATTTTTAATTCATTTCGGTAACATGATAGGATTTGAAATGATTAGAAATATCATAAAGTTATCTTAAAGATTCTAAATAAATGAATGAATTTTATAAGATTTCTGAAGATTTCAATGATTTTGATGGATTTTAAAACCTCTCAAGGTATTTTCATCAATTTTCCAGGATTCAAGAAAATATTATGAAATGTCATAAAATTTCGCGGGATTTTATAATATTTTAATGTACTTTAAGGAATTCATTCAAAAATAATTTCAATAGAAAAGAAATTTTTAAAAAATTTTCAATTTAAAATGAAACTTTAAAAATTTCAATTTATATGAAATTTGATTAATTTAATGAAATTGAATCAATTTTAATCTTTTTTGTTTTTACGATTCAAAATATTTTATTTAAAAACTAATTATTTGCATTTAAAAAAAAATAATTTTTAATTTTTTCGATTGAAATTCTTTAATTTTTAATCATTCGATTTGAATTAAATTTTGAAAATTCTATTCAATATAAATTAACTTTTAGAAAAAAATTAAATTGAAAATAAAATGCAATGAATTTAAAAAATATTACTTTCCAATATACAGAAATTAAAAAATGTTCAATTAGAAATAATTTTTAATTTGATCTGAATGACATTTAATAAATATCAATTTTTAATTTAAATAAAATTTTTTTTAAGTCTTTAAGATTTTTCAGAATGAAGTAATTGCATTCTTATATAAATTTAAATGAAAATTTAATGAATGTCAATGAAATTCATTTGGAATGGAAGCTTCTAATGTGTCCCCTAAGGGTTTGCATTTTTCTTGTATCTCTTCCTTATTCCTTTACAAACACTCCCACGCACTTACTTGGTGGTGGTAGGGGGACTTACTGTTTAAGTTGGGTTCCGAACCACCAAGAGCAACAGACTTGAGTACTTAGAGAACCTTTTTCTCTAGAGGTACCGGTCCCACGACTCTCCGGAGATGAACAACTCCCTTGCTAGGCTAGTGTTCACCGCATGGGCCACCGAGGCTCTTCCAGAGTGCGAGGCGAGAATTGAACCCGCAAGCCGACGGGGTGGGTAGAGATTTCTAAAAATTTGTAAATGAATCAATTGCATTCTTAAATCAATTTAAATGAAATTTTAATTAATTTCAATGGAATTTAATCAATTTTAGAATATAAGCAGCGGTAAAGTTAGACTAAGGATGAAATGTAAACATACGTGTGGGAGGCGGAGGCCCTCGAAAACGTAGAAGGGACAGATTAAATATACAATACAATACAATAATTGCAATTAAAAGAAATATTGAAAATAATTTTTAATTCAATTTAAGTGAAATTTAATCAAAATTAATTTTTTAATTTTAAATAAAATTTTTAAAGAGTTAACAAATTTTTTTAAATAAATAAATTATATTCTTAAATCAATTTAAATGTTTCACTAATGAATGCAAAATTAGATTAAGTTATATTTTTCTTTAAAGCGATATGTGTTGTGTGCGTATGTGTATAGAGTGTACAGTTGTACATGTATAGATATCATTTTTATTTGCAGGTGTCATGTTCTGATTTTTTCAATTCGCATAATAATATATTTATCGAACCTTGTAATTTCCAATAAAAATTCCTGATGAGGGAGTCTAAAGTGACTCCGAAACATGTTGGTTCCCTGTTAGTATGAAAAAGGCGGATAAAGAAAAAAGTGTGAGGTATATTTTGGCGGACTTTTCCTCCTTTTCTCCCTCTTTTCTCATTCGGTAATTTTTGCCTCTAATGAGCCGAAAACTGAGGTAGTTCTGTTACATCCCGGAATTTTACAAAAATTCGATGTAAAGCCTAGCTAGGCGCAACCCAACTTACCGTACATCCGTACGAATCGTGCGACACTCAAGAAGGAAACCTGCGAGTATCAAATAACTTCTCGCTGAATTAGAAAACAGACAACCAATCACCGGAAGTCTCGGTAGAAGAGAAATAGATACACTTAACTCGAGTAATCTAAAAATAATTAATCAAAACTACATTCACAGAAATACGTGACTACCGAATTTTGTCATCGTACGGGATATTACCCAGTTTTGTCGCGGTACGTGACTTCTGCGAAGTGCAAGGTGTATATAAACCCCAGTGCAACCCAGTGGCGGCGTAGCATGGGTTGGCACCCGGGACGGCACCACCTACTTCGATGACCTTGACCATTGGAACCGACCCTTGGGCCCCCACTACCCTACATGCGACCCACCCTGCTCACCCCTTACTGCCCCTTATTGGCACCCCTTCATGCTTGACACCAAGGCCGGACCTCCCTGGCCGTCATACCGACAAGTTCGATCTAAAAGTCGCCTGCTTTTAGTCTTACGTTGCCAGCAGTCATACTGACAACTCCGATACACGAATCGCGTACTTCAAGTTTTCGAGAAATAAGTAACGAATCATCAAGTTGTGAACTAAGCCCCTTCGGTTTCGATCGTCGTATGAGTCTAACCCGGGTAAAGTCCGCTGTGTTATACGTCCGTGAAAAGAACTCAAGAGTGGATTCGGTAGCTGATATAGGACCGTGTATCGTTCTGCGGGTTAATTGTGATTGTGAATTCCTTCGCTATTACCCAAACCAACTCTGTGAGAGGCTCTTGCCGTTGTCCTCCGATTATAGGGATGCAAGCGACAAACTACTATTCTCTCTGCCCTTCTACGAGTAAGAAGGTACATGTAAGTCTAAATTTATGCAGCTGTCAATCTTATCCATTATCTTCACAAGAAATCATTTACTATCATAACTATCTTTTCGTTATTTTCAGCATTGGTTTAATGCAGTTCGCATAGAGCTAACAAGAGACAAACGTACCCAAAAATAAATAATTGGTCAGGTTTTACGAGCCTGATATAATCAGCTCACTAGCCTCCCTCATTCAAACCATTTACCAACCTACCATCGCCTTTAGCTCGGGACGTAAAAGCTGATTTGGTGGCAGCGTTGGGATTTGTGACTTCCGATTAAATTCAGTGCTTTAATCAAAATTTAAACTCAATGTTTCTTTTGAATAAAACTCAAAATTTAACTTAAGTGTATTATTAAGATAGCCGTTTTCAAAAGTTAGGCGTTGGTATACTTCGCGTGCTCGCAAGACCTGCCTTCGTTAATAAGCCTACGTAACACCCTGAATTAACCTTGTATGCATTCTTTGTAGCAAGATTGTACGAGTGAAAGGTCTGAAACAACGAATAATTCCAAACAATTATTCAACAGTCCGCAAATTTGAAATTCTACTCAAAATTCACACTTTTTGTTTTAAATACCAAATTTCTTAAAAATTATTCACGATCAGTCAATTAGAAAACGAAAGCAAAAGGGTATAAATTAATCAACTTGGAAAATTCAAACCCTTTTTATAATTTTACATCCTTTATCGGTTTGCAATAAATTGAAAGTGCAACTTATTGCACGTTGAAGAAACCCTGAAACCACGGTTCCCAGAAGGCAATCTACAATATTTGAACTCATTAAGTTGCCTCTATCTTATCATTAAAATCCATTGTAAGAATCTTTCTTTTACGGATTGATCACCCGTCGATGGAACACCTACAATAGATTCACTTATTACAGATTCAGTCAATTCTAATAACTAAAAGTTAAAATTATAACTTCATTCCTTCAAATAGAAGTTCTAGCTACAACATATTTACAAATTTTATTTTAAAATCAGTGTTGTAACCAATCACACGCGATTCTGAAATTATGATTCACATCATTGATTCATCCGGCCTATGACAACTCAAGCTGTCGCTGCAGAGCTAGATGCAACCATAGACATTGAATCTATACATTCGAAATGTTTTTCCTCGTTCTTAAACAAAGAGTGAGTGTGCAAACTTTACTGCCTTTTCTACTGAACCACGAGAGCACTCGCGGTTGATAGAATTTGCAGTATTTGACTAAAGTAATCTATGAAGGTCAATCAAGTATTGAAAAGAATTGATACACGTTTACGATTAAAAACATTCCTCGAGCAATCGCAAAAACAAATTCATTCAAGTTCTTCTATTCGCTCCTTGTCTTAGCGCAACTCTCTAACCTTTATCGCTGTTTCTACTGAATGCGCGATCATAGTCAGGCAATCCACTTGTATTGTAACGAATATCTAAGTGAACGCAATTATAACATCACACCCTACGACAGAATACATTCCTAGGATTGTTTCATGAATTGAATATATTCACAGTTATTGAGCTAGCTCATCTCATTGGCATCACCCGTTTTTAAATAAATTGTATAATAAGTTCATCACAACTTTCACAAAATGCCTGACGATTCTAATCAAACTCAATTTACTGAAGATATTAATCGTACCCTCAATGATGCCATGATGACATCCATGGCAGTGTGTTTCGTCATACAACAAGGGGTTATAAACATCCCTACTTATAATGGACAAAACATGTCCGTTAGAGACTTTATTCAAGATATTATAAACGGAACATCATCAGTACCATCCAACTGTGAAGCACAGTACCTTAAAGCGGTTTCAGCTCTATTAAAGGATTCGGCCAGGGATAGCATTCGCGGAAGGAATTTTACGACTCTTAATGTATGTATGTATGTATGTATACCATTAAGTCATTTCCCTTTCGGGGTAGGCATGACACTACCCGATTCGGGTAGTGTTTCTAGGTGGATAGTTTCTTCTAGTAAAGAACTACAAGTGTGGGCTCACCACACCCACGACGTCAACAGCACGCAGTAGTATTATTCCCGAATGGTCACCCATCCAAGTACTAACCGCGCCCAACACTGCGTAACTTCAGTGATCTAACGAGAACTGGTTTTTTCAGCGTGATTTGATTAAACACCTGAAACAGCGATTTGCAACCCGTAAAACGAATAGTATATCAAGCTTAGTACAAGCATGTAACCCTCTGAGTTTAAACGCAGCTTTGAAAGTCCTGCTCGAGTACGAAGCAAGGCAGCAGTTCAATTCTCAATATCCTACAAACCCTTATCATGAATGAAGATATTCTCACCCCAGTTATTTGAATAAACATGATTATAATCCTAGTCCTCATATTCGTTTTTCAACGATTGCACACCCCTATTCAGATCAAAAATTTAATTTAGAATTCCAAGCAGTAGAACTTTCATCTCCTAGTTCCAATGAAACATAAGTTTCCTTTTCAATCGATACAGGAGCCGATATTAATATTATAAAATTGATTTCGTTAGACGAAGAATTATTAGTAAACGAAGATGAATCTATAGACATAACAGAATTAACTCAAGAAAGAATTTCCACCACAGGCACAGTAAAGCTACCTATAGAAGATGGAATTCTAGGAAGAGAATACCTCAGACAAGAAAATGTCAAAATATCATTTTGGCATAATCATATAGTTGTTCATTCGAACCCATTAAAACCTATCCCATTGATTGATAAATAGTCAAAAATTGAGCAGGATCAGATGATCGATTATAAAGGAACGGAGTTAAAACAAAAGTGCAATATGAAAACGGTAGAAGAACTTGAACTGGATAGCGAAACGATAGTCGATCAAAGAATGAACTCGATTATAAATCAGACTGAAAACGAACTAAATGAACTAGAAATTCCAGAGGATGAAACCGAGGTGCTTTTGAGATAAATGGTGGTGGGAGGAGGCATGCAGGTATCTGTTTGTATGCGTGAGTTTTCTGTAAACTTCATGTCCTAATGTGTTATCGGATCTTTTCTAAACTAGCACGTCCAAGAAAGGTAATTTTCCGTGTTGTCCAATTTCCATAGTGAACTGGATATCAGGGTGTATTTGATTGATGAAATCAAAAAATTTGTTTAGTTTCTCTAGTCCATGTCTCCAGATGACAAAAGTGTCGTCAACGTAAGTGCACCAAAATTCCGGTTTAAGCTTAGATTTCTTAAAAATTTTATAACTAGATTTTCCATAAAGATGTTGGCTATTGCAGGTGAGATTGGAGATCCCATTGCTGCTCCTGAGGTTTGTTCGTAGAATTGGTTATTGAAAGAGAAATAGGTATTAGTGAGACAGTGTTCTATTAAAAATGTGAGATTGGAGGGGAAGTTTGTAAAGGATTTAATAATATCGATTTATCAGAGATTGGTACATTTTTAAAGAGAGATACTACGTCGAAACTTACTAGGATGTTTTGGGGTTGAATGTGAATCTGTTGTATTTTTCTGATGAAGTCAAAAGAGTTTTGGATGTGTGTGATAGAGTGTCCTATGAAAGGCTCAAGTTTTTTGGCGAGAAAGCGTGCTAGGTTGTAAGTTGGTGAGTTTATTGCGCTGACGACCGGTCTGAGTGGGATGTTGTTTTTGTGAATTTTTGGGAGTCCGTCAAGTTTTGGAGAGATGGGATTAGTAGGTTTTAATTTAGATATTGTATCGCTGTCAAGATCTTAGTCTTTTGGAAGGCTTTTTGTTTGTCTGGCTATTGTTTTTGTGGGGTCTTTTTTAAGTGTTTTATATGTATCGTCAGTAAGAAGGTCCATGATTTTGTTGTTATAGTCTTCTTTATTCATTATTACTCTTGTGTTGCCTTTGTCTGCTGGTAATATTATGATGTCTTCATTCTGATTAAGTTCTTCAACAGCTGTTTTTTCATGTTTTGTTAAGTTTGAGGAGGGAAGTTGGGCTTCGCGTAAAATGTTGGCTGTCCTACGTCGTATGTCATTTGCTTTTTCGGATGGAAGGGTGTATATTGTGGATTCCAAATTACTGATGATTTCTTCTTTTGGGATTTTAGAGGTAGCGAGTGCAAAATGATGTCCTTTAGATAAGGCTAAATCACTTCATTGCTGAGAGGATGGTTAGAGATGTTTTTTACTGTATTAGTTAATGGTGCGTGCTTTACTGGAAGTAATTTGTCAAATTTTATTTTTCGTTTTTCAGTGCAAAAATCTTTAGTCCGTTGGGATTGTTCAAATGATATGCGGTCCAATGTGGACCAAATGTCAAATCTGAGAGTGTTTGATAGAAAAAGGTGAAGTTTTAAAAGTTTTTGGAGGTAGTGTGCAAGGCGAATTTAGTATGTTGTATTCTTTCTTTTAAGAGAAGCAAACTTGTTTGATGTAGAATTGATTTGCATTTGGATGTTCCCAAATGGTGTTTTAACTGTAAGAATTTTGGGACGATGTTATTGTCCCTACACCGTTTTAAGAAAGCTAAGCATGTTAGTAGCTTACCTTGAGAAGACCTGAACTTACTAAAAGTGTTAGTGTTAAATATTTGCCAAGTATCTGGTGGATAACACTCATGAGTTCCGACATTTTTTCAGCTCTTGTGCGTAAAATATTAAAGCAGTCTGAGAGACATGGCTAACCTCGAATCACCCATCAAGTGTAGTCGCACATGACAATTACGTGAGGGACTCTGTTTTGATTAGGGTCATTTATAAACCTCCGAATGTCTCTTTTGGAACGGAACTTGAATCAAAAATTTTTACCCATGTACCAAGCTTCAGTAATATTATTCTCACAGGTGATTTCAATACTAATTTGAATGCGATTTGCAATCAAACTAAATATCTAACAACTATTATGCATGCTGCTGGGTGGTTTATTGTCCCACATAATTCCACCCATCACACTGATCATCTCAGTTCCCAAATAGATTCAATGACAGTCGATGATCTTGATAAGCTGAATTCTTATTGCTGGCATCCTATTCCATTTCCATCTGATCAAGATCTTATCAATATTAAATACAAATATATCTGTACCCAATCCACAAACCGTAATCAAATCCAAATAAGAAATCTGGCATATGTAAATAGTGTAAGTTAAAGAAGCACTAAATGACTTATGAGTGGGAAAAATACTAAGAATGAAAGAAATTAATAGCAAACTAAATGTCTTATGCTCTTTCTTAATTTCCCCGCGCGATTAGCTCGTGCCTTTGCATGTTCCATAAAAACATAAAAATGTTGCCTTTCAAAGAGAACTAAAAATCCACTGGTACAAGCACAGTTTCGTCAGCTAAGGAACTTAGTTCAAACTAAAATCAGGGATTCATATAATCAACATAATTACAACGATATTAAGAACAATGAAAATGAAAATATCTGGCACTTAGATGCTTATATCTATTTCCTCCCAAGAATGAAGCCTCAGCTCATACATTCCCATCTAATGATTTATTGAAAGCATTCACAAATATACCATCCTTCGACTCCACAAACTCTGGTATACCACTTACAGCAGTTCAGGCAAGCTCGACTTCTCGAGATACTGATTTCTTTTTTTAGACATAACACCGGAAGTTCTCTTCGAGAAACTCGTTACAATGAACCTGACGCTTCAGGAACCGATCGTATATCTGTATTGATGAATTCGACTAGCGCTACCTGTAATTTTTCGCATACTCCTTCACATCTATAACTCTTCCCTTCACGTGGAATTTTTCCCTGATCTATGGAAAAACGCGCTGATTCGCTCTTTTCCTATGGTTTCTAGTCCCCCATTTGCTAATGACTTCCGGCCTATTTCAATACTTTGTGCCATAGCTTAGCCGCTAGAACGTATTGTGTATTCGCAGCCTACGAATTATCTAGATGCAAATGGGCTACTCGATCCGCTATAATCGAGCTTTCTGGCTAAGCACAGGACATTAACAGTCTCCCTATCGAAGATAAGAAAATAACAATAGTTGCTTCATTTGATTTTTCTAAAGCTTTCGATACTGTCGATCACAAGCTTCTTTTAAATAAACCTCGTAACTTTAATCTGTCCAATACTGCGATTGCGTGGTTCGAACCCCACTTAAAGAACCATTTTCAACAAGCGCTTAATCATGAATTCTGTTCAGAATTATATTTATATAGTGAATCAATAAACGCTAAACAATAGGTTAAGTTGGTGTTGGCTATATTCCTCTCAGACGTCATACAAGTAAGCTGTGTGTTAGGCATAGCAGCTGTATTTGTATTTACAAATAAGGCTTACTTATTATTACTTAACCCTGCATGTGCCAAGTGTGTAAATATGAAATTTGAAATTGCCCATAGATGACCCTAGCTGTCAATGTAGTTACCATCATTCCGCGTCATTCGCCCCATCTTCTCATTGACATCTCTGCCAAAGATTTTTAACTCACAGCAATACAAGTTTCATACAAAAGTATAGACCACCGTGAAAGTTTGAAGACGGCGAATTGCACGCATTGTTGGATGAGGACGATGCTCTGCAAGCCTGCTGAGGTGAAAAAGAAAATATTACATTTTTCATTCGAAATTCATCTTAATTGTTTGAAAATTCAATTACTTGAAAATTAAGTTTTTCAGTAAAAATGTAAGTGTTCAATTTTTGTCCTAAAATTGATCATATTTTTTATATGATACCTTTCTGTGGTCCAATATAAATTGTCAATAAAAAAGTGTAATTTTGTGTCAAAATATTTCCATGAAATCGATTATTTGATAATGAAAATATCATTTTATTTGATATTATAATTTTTGTATAACAAACAATATAACTTGTGGATCATTTTTCGCTAGCACATACTCCTGCGCATTGAATCCAAAAAATAACAACAGTCGGACAGTTATTTACCAAAAGATGGACGAAAATGAAAAGAGAATCAATTTTGAATATTCGAAAGAAACAAATTGGAATGGCCTTCTGGGAATTACAAAAAGATAAAACAAAAGAAGCCCTGATAACTATAATACATTTGCATTTATATCCTTTTATTTAAATTCCATCCGTCTACGGATTACAAAGAATACTATATTTTAGTTTCTCTTTGTTCTATTGAATGAATGATACACATACTGTAGAGTATCTTCATTGGAAGCAACTTCTGCAAACCGACGTGAAGAGATTGTGTAATGTTTGCCTACAGGGCATTCTCTCATTTCCATTTTGGTCATATCTTCAACTGCACCGCTTATCATGTTTATTTTTATTCTTGAATGGTATACATCTGCCTTATATATTCCAACGAGAATCCCAATATACTCCAGTATTGCAAAAACTTCACCATTGGATGTTGATAAAACAATATGTTCTCGGTTTGGCACGGGCACATATCTATTTCCTCCTGCTCGCAATTTAATTGGTAAACCAGCAGGAATAACATATCTTCGAAATTCGAATTGCAGGTTAGGATTTGTCTGGGAAATGAGCCGAATATATCCAAGTTCTGCAAGTGTATATCCAAGTACTTCATGAGAAGGAGGCCTATCTGGAGAAGAACTCGACTGTCTGGCAAACGAAGAAGAACTGGGATTACGTTCGACATTGGGATTCCGTTCAGACTGTAGTGAGTCGTAATTTGCATGAGCTTTAATAAAACTCCTTGAGAAGAATGCTTGCCCTTTCCCTACTGGACAATCCCTTCTTTCATCTGGAGTCAAATCATCAACTGCGCCGCTTATCATATTTATTTTTACTCGCGACTTATTCTTATCTGCCCGATAAATGCCAAACAGCGTCTCACTATCATCCATTATTGCAAAAATGTCATCATTGGATGTTGCTAATACAATATATTCTTCGGTTGGCTCAAACACATCGTTCAGCTGACCCATTCGCATTCGAATTGGTTTACCGGTAGGAAATACGTATCTTCGAAATTCAAATCGCTGGTTCTGATTTGTGCAAGGAATAAGCCGAACATATCCAAGTTGTTCCATTGTATATCCAAGTGCTCCATCTGAAGGAGGCCTGCCCGGACGCGAACTGGAACTGGCGCGAAGAGAAGGCTCCTGCGGAGATGTGCGTTCAGTTGAATGTTGTCTGGCAGAAGAAGGAGAACTAGGATTACGTTCGACATTGGGATTCCGTACAGACTGTAGTGAATTGTAATTTGCAGAAGCTTTAATAAAACCCCTTGAAGAGAATGCTTGACTTTTGCCTACTGGACATTCCTTTTTTTCATCTGGAGTCAAATTATCAACTGCGCCACTTAGCATATTTAGTTTTATTCGCGAATGATTTTTATCTGTCCTATAAATTCCGCGAAGAGTCCCACTATAATCCAATATTGCAAAAATGTCATTATTGGATGTTGATAGTACAATATATTCTCGGGTTGGCACGGGCACATATCTATTTTGTTCTACTAGAAATTTAATTGGCATACCGGCAGGAATAACGTATCTTCGAAATTCGAATTGCTGGTATCGATTTCTGCGAGAAATGAGCCGAACATATCCAAGTTCTTCTATTGTGCATCCAAGTACTCGATCTGAAGGAAGCCTGCCCAGAGGAGAAATGGATCTCGCGCGAAGTGGAGGATCCTGATTAGATGCCCGGTCAGTTGAATGTTGTCTGGTAGAAGGAGAAGAACCAGAATTACGTTCGCCACTAGGACTCCTGCTAGCAGGAAACCTGGATCTGCCACGAAGGGGAACCTCCTCTGGAGAAACCCGGCCAGGCAAATGTTGTTGTCGAGCAGCAGAAGGAGAAAAAGGACCAGAATTACTTTCAGTTTTAGGTTTCTCGTCGGGCTGTGAACTGCATTCTGCAAGAAGAAATAAAAGATTCTTTTTTTTTGTTCAGCACATTTATGTACAATATCATTAGCTGAATTCATTGTTTCTTTGTATATAGTATCTTTCTGATGATTTAATAAAAATTATGAGTAATAATTTTGAATCATAAGAACCCCCACCGTACGTTTTTCTTGTTAAATAAACTTATGATGTTTGTAGAAGACGAGTGTATAAACCCTTTAATAACCTTAATGACAATAAACGATTTCCTGATCTGCAAAAACCTACATAAAGGAAGCAGTTTTTAATGTATCCACTACTTTGAGAAATATCTTTTTACTCAGTTTTTACTGTCACATAACACTTAGCAAACAATAATTTCAAATAAGCCAAATAAAGAATTTAATTGCAATTATTTCAAAATTCCATACAGAAGAGTAGAGCGTCAAAACTTTCAAATGGAAAATGATAAAGGCTCACCGTGTTTGAATTGAACTTAACTTATTGTTTCATTTTTTTTCATTTATTCTTGATTCGTTGAAATTCTTCTAAAATTCTTATAAGCTTCATCAAACGCTTTTGAATTCAAAGGAAGATTAGATACATTATTGATACACGTTTTTCTCTTTAAGGGAGTTTTAGTCACATTTTGGGTTGAAAATTATTATGGCAAGGAACTATATTTAAAAACAAAATCTGATTTTCAAATAACGTTCATACTTTACTTTAGTTATGTGACTTTATTGACCTTTATTTTCTATGTATAAATATATTGAAAATGCATGTATTGATAAACACACAGAAAAAACAGAAGATAAACTTTACATCGATTTCCGTTGAAATATTCGCTTCAACAAAAATCAACCTTGTCGAATAAACATAACACGAAGCTGAGATAATTCCGTGTTTTTAAACTGTCTCGGAATAATTTGCCAGCGAAGAATCGTCTTCTGCTATGTAGTTGACAGCAATGTAAAGAACAACGCAGTATGGATGAAATTGGTGTCGAACTCAGGACACCAGATTTTGAAAAACATTGCTCTTATTACCATTTCACGAGGGGTCGTCCACTCTAGAATCGATTCTACGTGAGCATAAATATTCCGTCAATTAGATCACGATTCCTGTGATTCCACACATGAAGCATAATCCGGTTTGATTCTGAGCGTAAGAAAAGAAAAGAATCGAATCTAAACTCAGAAGATCGCACAGGGATCATTCTGACAGTTGCGCGCATTGAGTTGCATCAGTACGACTGATTTCTGTTGAATCCGCCTGAGTCCAGCTGATTCTTCGTTGATTCTTCATCGACTCCTTCGTTTCTCGACCACACTAGGGGAGCGTTTACACATTACGTAGCATTAAAAGTGGGAGGACGGGGTTCGTGTTTCGTTACGATTATGTTATTTGGGGGGGGGGGGGTATGTTTAGCCTGCGTTCGACACTGCGCACTTGACGTGTTTTAACGCGTTGACCGCAAGCTAACTCAAGCTGACTCGCCCGAGTCTGCATGGGATCGTAGCGATTCCGATTGATCCTTGGCGATTCTCACTGATTCCCGGTGTTTCTTCTGAATCTTACAGATGAACGCATGTTTCAAACTTTCAGAATCGATTTCTAAGATTCTACCGAATCAAGCTGATTCCCACATGAAAAAGCTTCAAAATTTTATTTTGAAGACATCAAAAGTGGACATTTTGTTTTTAATGTTTTCGAATTTTTTTTAATTGTTTCAAAACATCTAGATAACTTTTGAATATGCAGTTTTCATTTTTCTTCAGTTTTCAAAAAATGCTGCAAAATTAAAAAAGTTCGCATCAAATCTTGGAAATGCTTTCTCAACGATTTTGGAAATCTTTTCAAATATTCTCATGAAATTAATTTTTCGAAATAAAAAATTTTTACCTTTGAAAATCCTTAAAAGGCTTGACATTCTATTTTTGGAATCTGAATTTGTTTTCTGGAATTTCCTGAATTTATTTCAATTTAAAAAGATTTAAAAAAAATGATCCGTATTGATAAAAATATTATTAGGCTTCAAATATTTCGAAACATGTGCAAATTACTGTAAATTCACTAGCAGTAAAATTAATGGGTTCAAACTCATAATTATTTTTAATGAAAGCAATTAGGTCGCAGGAACCAGAGACTACAGATGATTCAGATTCAGATTTAGATTTTTTGGCTGGTTCTTCGGATTTTGACATTTTTTCGAAAACATCCGAGGGTGCATTTTTTAAGAATTGTGAAGGACTTATACAGAATGAAGTGAAATCGCGTATCATTAATAAACAATGAATTATAAGTACGGTATGAACACTATTTAATATATGCATACGTGTACAGTTATAAAGCTACCATATGTTCACGTGGCTTCCTACTTGAAAATCTGATCGCATCAATTGAGACGTTATTATAGATATATTACATTATCATACTCACCAATAGAACTGAAGATAACGGCGAAGGATAATACCAGAGTGTAGATAGTCTTCATCTTTCCACCTAGAGAAACGACTAATTATTATATAATTTAATGATTTAATTAACAGTGCAACTGATGAACATTCTAGTGCTTCATTGGCATATATTACGTCTACTATTGGCCGTTATCTTTCACATTGAAAGCATTAAGATTGTCATACAGAGATATTTACATTTGATAAGAGTCAGTTTCGATGAAGAAGATTTCGTTACACGTTTCTTTAAAATTCATGTCAACATTTATGTAGTTCTTTACGTTATAAGGAAATCTATTTTTCACGTGGCAAATTGATATAATGTCTACCTTAATGGCCCATTTCAGACTATAAAAAAATAATATCAATGCCACAAATTATGCTGACAGAAAAGGAAAAAAGTATTTCATCCTTTCCTACTTTAAGATATTATTCTTAATAGAAAAAAGTGATCCACACAAGAAATTGGTTGTGTTCGAAAATGTTAAATGTTTAACGTCTTTTTCAGACTAGATTGATTTTTTCTAAATTGAATTAAAAATTATTTTAATTAATTTTCTCTAAATTATTTGAAAAAATTTTCAATTCGCAGCTCCATTTATTCTGGAAAAGTCTTTAATAACACAGCCCCAGAGAAAATTTAAATTTCATAACCCTGAAACAGACCCATGCGTCCCTATGTATTTTTCATCGCTGAATCCGAATCAAAGGTCAAAAAAATTCATATACCCCCAAAATTTTCAGTTAGAGCCGAAAACAAACCCCTAGAATGGGGTGAAAATGAGATTAAGCAACGAGCATAGTTGATCTTAATCAATCGAATTATAAAAATTTGCAAGTGTCCAGCGCATAAAATTGATTTTGAACTACCCTCCCCACCTACCTCACCTACCCACTAACCCAGCTCACCCCCAAAAACCACCTCTACCAAACGACAAGCAGGCTAACCCACCTACCCCTGGGAACAGCGAATTTAGTCGCCTTTTTTTTTTAAATAATTACATTCGACATCACAAGCGTGCTAACCCACCTACCCCCTAACTCACCTAACCCCTAAAAACCAATCCCATAAAACCACAGGCAGGCCAACCCACCTACCATGGGAACATCAAGTTTAGTCGAAACTCTACCCCTGTTTTTTTTAAACATGTTTGTTACAGCTCCTTTGTCCTTAACGAACATATTCTCATCATGTATCCCGTGCTTCGCACTCGATTTAGAGCAAAGAAAAAGTTCATTTGCAAATATTATTTCAAGAAATGTAGGATTTCATGCAATTTTCACGGCATTCTATAATATTTTATGAGGGATTTCATAGTATTTCAGAAAATTTATAAATGTATTAAGATATTTCCTATTTTGAGAGAATTTTCAAGTCCTGGAGGCTCTTGAAATGATTTTAACGAATTTTAAAATTATTGTAGTGCTTGAAGGGACTTCTAAGAACTTTCCGGCACCAGTACTTAGTGCCTTTCTTTTCTAAATTTCACTAAAAAAGTAAGAAGAAATTTTGAAGACAAAGCTAAGGATAAACGAGATTTCAGATTATAAATTTTTCGAAATTGAACTATTTTTCGTGTCGGGGTGGGAGGAGGAGTATACTCTTTCTACACCATTTAGTTGAAAATTCGAAAATTTGAAATTGAAAAATCTGACTTATTTCAGAAAACGTTTTGATCTTTGCTTACTAAAATAATTCTTCTAAAAGTTGACTATTACATTTATATTTCAAGAATAATGCTGGAAATACAAAAAATATATATATTTATACTTCCTTGTTGATCTTTTGAAAATATTAATATTTCTTTTATTAAAAAAAAGATAATTTTTGGTTTCTTGCCTACAGGTAGGCCGGGAATCGGAAGATTGGAACATATCAACCCCTATCTAAAACGACGTTGCTGAAGACTGTCGACCTTCTCAGCATAAATCACCAACCAATTGAGACTCCCGGTTTCGTTTCTCTGTCCTCACCCCCTCCCCTCCCCAGTAACAAAAGTTTTGGTGGGACTGACGTTACAACCAGACTCTCCACCACACGATGATTCACTACTCAACTTGGACATGATTTCGACTCGCAAAATAAATTTTGCGCATACAGGTGTTAGTTGGGTGTACCATCTAAGGGATCGTCCATAAATTACGTAAGACGTTTTTCTTTTGTTTGTATCGTTGTGTCCTTCTCAACTTCACAGCAATTTTATTTCCTTCTTTATTCAAACAAAAGAAAAACGTCTTACGTAATTTATGGACGATCCCTAAGCATGAATAATACCAACAATGAAGTACCTTCAGAATGGACTGAAACTTTGATTGACGAAATGCATACACGCGATAAACGCAAGGGTCGAGTTTCGGGCGATGAATGGAGACTGGGTGTTTGGAATGCTAGAGGAGTGAATGATCTTAAAGTAAGAGAACTACGAGAAACTATGCACGTGAGGAAACTAGACATTCTATGTGTACTTGACACGAAGAAAAAGGGTTGAGAAAGTAGAAACACAGAAAATGCGATGTTATAAGGCGGTTTTGAAATATGGTCAGGAGTAGGTAGTGCATTATATGGTAATCATGGGTTGGTTTAATTATGAATGAAATAGCAAGACAGCATCTCAAATATCATGATTTTGTATCTCCCAGGTTGTTGTTGGCTAGAATGAAGGTAGGAATCAGAAGATTATTTATCATAGCGTGCTACGCCCCAGTTGATAGTGCTTCTAGGGAAGTGAAAGACGCCTTCTGGGACGCTTCAAATGATACAATAAGTACTTGCGATCAAGGTCAAAGAATAATAATTTTGCTAAGAGATACGAACAGATGGGTCGGCGTCCAACGTTAGGATACAGATACAGAAAGGGTGCTAAGTAAGTTTGGGGATCCAATAAGAAAAAATTGTAGCTGGAATAATTAGTTACCTTATGCTTAGAAAAGGGCCTATTTATTACAAATACTTAAAGGAATTAACCGCAGTATAATTGACTTTGTTATTGCGGATGAAAGACTAAGAGAACTAGTCAAAGATACAAGAGTCATGAGGGGTTCCCAATGCAATACTGATCATTGACTTTTAGTCTCCAAAATAAACTTAGGTGGGGATGGAGAGGAAAGGGAACAAAAGAAACAAGCACGAATAAAGATTGAAAATTTACAGAAACCGGAAGCACGAATTGATTTTCAAAATAAGTTAAACGAACGTATAGATTGGACAACTTGAGAGGGGCTTAAAAGCAATAAAGATATAGAGAGCGCGTGGACTTTGTTACGGGATATCATTGCTAAAACTGCGATGATTAAAACCTATCCCATTCATTGATAGAGAGACAAAAATTGCGCAGGATTAGATAATCGATTATAAAGGAACGGAGTTAAAACAAAAGTGCAATATGAAAGCGGTAGAAGAACTTGAACTGGATAGCGAAACGATAGTCGATCAAAGAATGAACTCAATTATAAATCAGACTGAAAGCGAGCTAAATGAATTTGAAATTCCAGAGGATGAAACCGAGGAAACTAGTGAGAAAAATGGATATGCAAATATTCCACATCAAGTAGAATCTCCCTCAAACATTTTAAAAATTCCTTCAAACCCCAAGCCTACAACAAAACAAAGGAGCGGTGAATCACCACAATCCGTATGAACTCCATCACAAAAATCAACAAACAAAATAGCTAATTCAGGAACGCTAAAAACAGTAATAAATTACAGACCTTGACATACACCTCCGATGCAAGCTGAGTGTGAGATAGGTGCCAAGCATAGCTGTTTCGACAAGTTACAAAGGGAGAATTTAAGGATAGGCATACGGATCCCAGACGAAAGACGATCCCAGAACAAATACGACGAATAGGCTAAAAACATGGCACCATCAACATCCTTACTATCTATTAATACATCTTTCCTTTGTAGAAGAAGCAACAACGCCAACGTTTGCCCAAGGAAACACTTCATTGGTAAAAATGTATCAACTCTCTCTATCTCTATACTTCTACATACAAATATTTCACCTAAATTAGAGATCTTTTAGACTAGACAGTTGTCTCTTTGATATAAAAGTAACTAAAGGAAGATTGAATAAGTGACTCTGAATCAATCTATTTAGATTATTACATTTTCTGAAAATTAAAAAATTATGCATTTCTAAAACTGCTAAAATTTGAAACATTCTTTTACAAAGATTTTAAATAAGAGAATCTTTCCGACAAATTGAGTGATTCAAAGGTGCACTCATTGATCTAGAGAATCTAATTCATGGAACCAAGCAAATGCATCAAGCTGGACCTTTTAAGTTTAAAGAAATTAAAATTTTATTTCAGGAGTTGGATTCTTTGAATTAATTAAAGACATGTGTCTGGTACAAATAAAGGATCACTACTTTAGAGAAATAGATTCCTAATACCATATAATGGGACTCAAGGAACACTGTTGAAAAATAGTATTGATTTCAAAACACCAATGCATATTTAAATTAATGCCCCAAGTCCATGAAATCGATATGAGGAACATTTTATCTAAATCCAATAAACAGTTATAATAACCAGTCAGATGATTCCATTCTTCACAAACTTTGAAAAGTCTAGTAGCAAATTCGATTTTTAAAATTAAACGTATTGACTTGGTCCTAATTCTTTTGTATGTGGAACAAAAACTAATTATAGCAATTTTGAAGTCAAGCGCGAAAACGAGTAAAATTCAACCCGAATTGTAACGGACAAGTATACTAGCTCGTTCTTCCGAATTTTCTCAAGGCCAACCACATTTTAATTGAACGAAAGAGATCACAATCTCTAAAAATCGAAATATTCACTTTAGCTTTTATATTATCAAATTTTAGTAACATCACCCCGAAAAAGAATTTTTGGATCAAGAAAACTGTTTTCTTGGACATACATGACAATTTTGTTGAACCAAATTTAAAAACAAAATACCAAAAATTGGATAGCAATAACCAGTCCTGTTAATTAGATTCCGATATGTACAAAAATTACATGCGATCAAGCAAGATTGATGAAATTTCGTATTTTCCTAATCCCAATACCCAATTAGTTGCAAAGTTCTAAAGAAAAACTGAGAAGTAGTCACCTGTTCAGCTATCCAAGTGACAAGGGGTCCACACCACACAAGTCGAACCTTTGTTTCGATGTCCATCAAAACAAGGACATGATTCATCGTCCTTCTTGAGGCTGTTTCCACCGGACGAAAAATCTCAAAAACTATTATTTAGTGTTAGAATTGTTTGTTATGCTTCTCAGTCATAAGATGAGTTCATGACACTGTTAAGCGAAATTAAATGGTTACGACTAAGACCTCTCCAATTTGAAACATATATGAATAAAAATTTAAAAATCTTAATGGTTTTGAGAATTTAAACTGCAAGTTCTCAATTCCAAATATTCCAATTTGAAGAAATTGTGGTACTAAATAAACAATATTAGCAAATTCAGTCACTTAAAAACTTATACGTTGCATAGTTTTAAATTAGAAATTTTTTAAATTGAAAACTATTTTAATATAAACATTTATAATCCATGTTTCTGCAGATTTAAATATTTACAATTAAAAACTCTTCCAATTTTAAAGACGTATAAATAAGAATTATTAATTTTTGACGGTTCTAAAAAAAACGAAATTCATGGTCTCAATTCTAAGTCTACCAAATTGAAGAAATTTATGATCTGTATAATTGAAATACCAAAACTAAGTCACTTTGAAACTTAAAATTTGTACAGTTTTTCATCGAAAATTTTTATAATTCAAGACTCTTCATCGCAGAGATTTATAATCTATATTTCAATAACTTTCAAGAGTTCCAATTAGGACCTGATTAAGTTCAAAGGTGTATGAATGAAAATTAAAAAATTGTCATGGTTTTGAGTATTAAAATTCAAGTTCCCAATTTCTAATCTTAGTATGAAAGTCGGACTCCCGGTTTCTCCAATATAGACTTTACCACAAGAAGAAGGGATTTGACATACTTCCGGATCACTGAAAGGTTCCTTTTTATCTTTAGGGTTGTTTAGAAGTTGTCCTACTTTCGCAGGTGGCTTAAATAAAGTTTGGATATTGTGTTTGTTGAGAATTCTTTTTATTTGTTCCGTGATACCTTGAATGTAGTGTTGAATGGTGGTTGTCTTTCTCTCTCTTTCTTTAGTAGGTTGTGTTGACTTGTTTTCTTGAGTGTATTTTCTTATTGCTTTATTAATTTGATTGTTTGT
>CAKNXH010050394.1:0-15475 GCA_932178445.1 Andricus quercusramuli
CGGGATAGTGGATGATTCTCTACTAAGAGAGAATGAGAAGGAATTATCTCACGAGGTAATAAGCGACAGGAGAAGTAGGGGAACCATCGGAGGGAGTGAGAGGGAAGGTTGCCATCTTAGTAATGGAGGGATGTATGGTGGATAGACTTCAAGGGAGGTGAAAGGTGGGTGTGATCATAGGATAAAAAGAGATGGCGGGTAGGAGAGTGATCTGGAGAGTACCAGAGGAGGGAGTGAGGGGAAAAATGTCGAGGGAGGTGGAAAGGCGGAGTCGTGTGTCTATCTCGTAAGATAGAAAGAGATAGCAAGTTCAACAGGCGTTTTCTATTTCTCTTTTCTCCTGAAAAGAATTTGATAAGCAGAGATTCGATTCGTTAGTAAGTGGGAAAGGGATGAAGTTAGTCAGTGGGTCGGCTGAAATGGCTGGTATGCCAACTGTCTCAGCGGAAACGGGCAGGCTGGTATACCAGCTAACCCGTTAGCGGAGGAAAGAGGGGGGGGGGGAGAAGTGAAATGACCAGAGAAAACAATTGTAGTTAATTGAAATTTATTTATATAAGGTTCTTACTATGTTGATTACAGTCGGAGAAAAATTGCAATCTTTCTTTGGAAAAAAGTTAATGGCACTGTTGTTATTGGTTACACTTTTAAATTTTTTCTTCGAGTTCGCTCATGATAAAGCTTGCCAGCAAGCTTTTGAACCATGAATTTAAGCATAGAAGATACTCTATGTTATCATCACTCAGCCTATTTCGATGCTTTCGATGCATTATTAATCATGCAAAGACATGATGTTCTACCCGACTTGTCATTGTCAGCCAATGCATCTTTTTCAACTGCGCAAACGTCGCTCACTCTGTCTGATTGGTCCGATTCCGTGCGCTCGTTTGAAATAGAGCAAACCAAGTTGACGCATCAACATGTAGATATGGACCGCTGGCTCAGTGATGAAAATGCGTACCGCTATTAGACAGAGAGGGGGGACTCTGGAGGGCAACCTATCTCCCTCTATTGCCCTGTTTGCTCTATGTTAAAAATATCGCGAAATTGACCATAATCTCGTCGATAATACTGACGATAGACGATACGATACGATACTGTCCATGACGATACGATAATCAGACGATAATTTCGCGACACGATACGATAATGACCTTGATTATCGTATCGTATCGCGGCAACACTATTTATTGAATACAGTATTGGATAAAAATTATTGTGACGTTTAGAGTCTAGTCTTGTCTCACCATCAGACCTCACTTATTACATTTAAGAAATTTAGTAAAAAATTATTCGTTGCATAGAAGGCCAAGTAGAGAAAATCGAGGACGAGGGCGCATATTTATGTTAAAAGTTCGTGAAAATTGCTTCTTTATTCTAAAGAGAAAGTAATGTTGAAGGACTATTGTATATATTGTTGAGAAAAGTAACATTTTGGCCTGGAAAATGACTTCATAATGTGCTTATGTTAACATTTAAAACGTAGACTTACTTAGAATTCCAAAAATTCAATTATCAAATAATTTTACCCAATCAACTCCTACGTTTGATATAGAACATCAATTCGTAACATTTTTTCAAATCCAATCACAAAATATTATTCATTCATAAGACATAAAAATATACTGACTAATCGAAAGCGATTCAACTATTCAAAGTTCAAGTGTACACAAAATCTTGACTAGATGTTCGAAACTTGACACTGAAATTCGTCTGTTTTTATTTTCATCTGTAATTTTTTTGTTTTTTTAATTTATTAGAAATCACAGGCCCAGTCGTCAATAGCTACATAATTTTATATGTATGAATAAAATATATGTTTAGCAATATATGCACTTCGACCAATTAAACGACTATATTATATTTTACAATTTTAATACTTACCATATCATGTAACAGTCATCATATAATAGTTTATTGTAACAATAATAATAATAATAATCTTCATCATAATCATAATAATCGCTTGTTTTAAGTAAGTATATTTGTATATGTATATAAATATTATAATTGGATAAGTTTTTTCTCACGTGGAAGATACCAACGTTTTTTCCCTCGAAACTATGAACAATAATATTTAAATATTTTTAACTTACATGCAACTTTTAAGCATTTTTCAACACAGACAATTTCATACTTCATAGGTTTGGGCATGTGTTCCAAATATTGACAACCCATAGCGTATTACATTAATACATATCTTTTTCATTTTGAAGAAAACCCCATAAGCGACAAATTTGAATTTTACATTTTTACGTAATATTGCGGTTTATTGACGCTTTTTAAAAGTAGAAAAAAAACATCAATCGGTAATTTAAAAATAGCCAGTAATTTTTTAACTAATATTCAATTGTTCAAACAATTTCAAATTGTTTACATATTTGTTTTTCTAAGTTAAACTCGTGAAATAAACATATTCTCTAGACTTTGTGAGTTATTTAATCAATGGTAACAACAAAATAATTTGTTTAAATAATTCCGAAATTATTTATATAATGCGTTTCTGTTCAAGTAGATGTTTGAACAAATTTTAATTCTTCAAACAATTTTTTCGTTTACGTATTTTATTTTCCCTATTTTTCGAAAGATTGAAATATTTTTCTGTTCCACTATGCTTTTTAAGATTGCTCTTAAATCTTTACACAAATTGAAATTGTTTAAACAATTAAATACCAGTGAGCAAATGACTGATTATTCGTAAACAACCAGTTAATAATTACTTATTTTTAAAAAACTTTTAAAAGGCGTCAATAAACCGCAATATTGCGTAAAATTCAAATTTGTCACTTATGGGGGTTTTTCGGGGACCCATAAGATTGGCTTAAAATTATTCAACCTCAAAATTTATGATTGATTCTTATTCTCTGACGAATTCTGAACAATATAATGAAACACGGAATTATTTGTAACATATTATCGCGTTTAAATATCAGATTTACAAAAAGGTGACTTTTTCCCATGTTAAATCAATGGGAAACTCCATGGTCTCTGCGCCACCGCTAAGAATTAACCGATTTTGCTCAAATATAGAGATTTTTTGGCACTCGAACTTATGTGGAGGGTGAGAGCAGAGAAATTCGAAAAAAAATCCACCAAGTATAAATAAGAACCACCCTAATGTATAGTATTCGTATGTACATATAATCTTGATTAAAACTGAAAATTTGTCTTTAAGACAAATTTCAATAATGCATTCCAATCAATAACTTTTGATATTTTGATAAATCAATAAGAAAATTTTTTAACTAAACTATAGAAATTGATTTATATTGATTTATTTTATCTCATCGACTACACTATACAAAAAGAAGATATTTTCACTTGCGTAGATATATTACTTGCTACTTGCACACAAAAATTCAAATGATTGACTGTTTTTTATTTTCAACGTTGAAATATCCTAGTATTTCTTCATTGACTAAAATAATATTTTCTTTCGTAGTAAAATTTTCTTATTCCAATAACATGTTTAAAATGATTTTTCTACCTTTTCATTTTCTTAGCAATTATCCAGTCACTCAATACGTAAATAAACAAAAATTAAAAATGATTGATTCCTAATTATCATAGAAAAGAAAGTAATTTATCATAAAGTTTCTCAATTCCTCAAAAATAAAAACTTTGAAAACTCAGAAACAAGACTTTAATACCAATTGGGGTGCACTTGAAGGCTGAATAGGAACTGAAATGAAATAAGAGCATTCCTTCAAACCCAAGCTTTTATAATAATGACGTTACTCAGTACACATAAGAAATACACTGACAGCTTTCCTATGTTCACTTACAATCACAAATATTTTTCTAACAAGATTCAATTCTTCAGACTTTAAAAAAATTATCATGGTGTTATCATCATGTAAGTGCGCTGTACTTGCCTCGAATCGCGAAAACATGACGCGGCGAATTGGCGTAGAGTAGAACAGGGCGAGGCAGCCAGGACGCCACAGTTGGAAGTGCAGAGCAGTTGTTGCAAATGATATCAAATTGTGTATGGTGTCGTTAGAAAGCTTCATTCTTTGGCTACAGAATTGCCTAGTGGTATTTCGAGGTAGCTTGCACATTACAGTTTCTACAACCGTTTTCCAGAGACGCTATGTTTATGCTCAACTGTCAAAACGTGGGGCGAGGCAGCCAACCATATAATATACAGACTTATAAGTATAAGTATAAGTTTTTCATCAGATTCGATATGATATATAAGAATAAAAAACAAAGTTGAATGTCTTCTCTGACATTTAATGGAACTCAAAAGAAAAACAAAAAAAAAAAATTGGAAAAAATCGGAAAAATTAATATGTCATCTTCAATTCTTCGTTGCTGCTGTCCGAGGTTTCATAGGGAGTTTATACCTTCTTCGGGCGGCCTCATCGAGGGCCGCCACAGGCAATTCACTTTTTAGCCTTTTTAGCATAATCTGCTGTTTGTTGACTACCTCGCCCCACACGTGCTTTTTGCCAAACAAAATTTCACACAAAAAAAGTATTTTGAATATCGAAAAACCAACCATTCCAAAAATCATTATCAGTTATTCAGAAATAAATACAAAAATAAGATATCAAGCGTGATCTGAAAATAAAAGACATAAGTAAAATTTTTTTTTAAACAGAAAGTCAAGCATAAGATCATTACAAAAGTACTCATTGGTACACAAGAAAAAATTATGCACATATTTTGTATAACATGGCATCTTCCTCAGATTAGTTATTTTTGATACTTGTTCAGGTGATTTCTAAATTGGTACAATATGTACATTCCATTGTCAAACTTATTTTCCAATAAGTACCGGGAAGACATTTTGAAATTTTTGTTAAAAAACATATATCTTGTATAAATATCAACATTTTTCATTTTTAAAAAACTGAAAATATGTAAATTAAGAATATTAAGGAAGGGAAAAAGACCATAGTGCCCATATCTAATGTTTGTGGGTGATTCAAAACCAATCTATTTAGATTATCATATTTTCAGAAATAGGAAAAAGAAACAATCCAAAAATTTTTATGTATTTCTAAAATTGCTAAAATTTAGTGCATTCTTATTACAAACAAATTTTTTAAATAAAAATATTTCTTTCAAGAAATTGAGGTAAAATTATTTAGACTCAATTAAAATAAATCAGAAAATATTCATAAACAGACATTGCAGACTAGAACGAATTATTTGTTTAGTGTCTCTATTTAAAAATTATTAAATTAAGATCCAAAAGAAATCTAATTTATCGTGAATAATTTTATGCAACACGTATAGATATTACTTTTATTTACAGTTATTATGTTCTGATTTTTTCAACTAGCATAATAATATATTTATCATATCCTGTAGTTTCCTATAAATAATCCCTGATGAGGGAGCCCTGTCCTTCTAAATCCCAGTCTTTCTAAATCCCAGTCTTTCTTTTTGCTATCTTTTTCAATCCCTAAATTCCTATATAATTGTACCTTTTTCTATCTTTTTTAAATATCAGTCAGCCCTATCCTTTCAAATCTCAGTCATTCTATAGACATGAATCCTACACTTATCCATCTCTGACCTTTTCCATCCATGAGGAAATCCCAAATTTCGTCTATCTTTTTCAATCCCTTTCTTTCTATAAAATCAAATATTTTCCTATCATCCTGAATATAATTTAGCCCCAGCCTTCCGAATCGCCGGCTTTCTATCGACATGAATCCTCCGCTTATCCACCTTTATCGCTTTCTATCCTTTATGCAATTCAAAATCTTCTCTATCTATTTGAATCCCTATCTTTCTGTCTTATTGAATACTTTTCAATCTTCTCTTCAATTTTTCAATCTCCTTCGTTTGTCCATCTCTATCCTTTTCCATCCATTTGGCAATCCCAAATTCCATCTATATTTTTTAATCTCTATCCTCCTATATAATTTAACCCCTTTTTATCTCTTCTGAAATATAAGATCTATCTTTTTCAATCCCTATCTTCCTATCTAACTGAAACCTTTTATACCTTTTTTCAAATATAAATCAGCCTTAACCTTCAGAATCACAGCCTTTCTATCGACATGAATCCTTCGCGTATCCATCTCTACCCTTTTCTATCCATCAGGCAATCCGAAATGTTGTCTATCTCTTCTAATCCCTGTCTTCCTATCCACGTGAATCCATTCCTAACTTTTCTGAAATACAAGATTGCCCTACCTTCTTGAATCCTAGTCCTTCTATCTGAATGAATGCTCTACTCGTCCATCTCTATCCATTTCCATCCATTAGGCAAACCCATATTTTGTCTATCTTCTTTAATCCTTTTCTTCCTATCAAATTAAATCTTTTCCTATATTTTCTCAAATATAATTCAGCCCTATCCTTCCGAATCCCAGACTTTCTATCGACATGATTCCTCCGCTTATCCACCTTTGTCCTTTTCTATCCAATATGAAATCCAAAATCAGATCTATCTTTTCCAATCCCCATCTTCCTATCTGATTGAATTCTTTCCGATCTTTTCTGAAACATAAGATAGCACTATCCTTCTGAATCCTCCGCCTATTCATCTCTATCCGCTACTTGGAGTACATCTCTGACTTAGTACCGGCAGGTTTCCGGTAGGTGGCTGACCGTAAAAGTCAGACATAAGTGAAATAATAGATTTAATACTTTCACGATGATTCCTTATAATAAATTTGAATTTAAAATTCAAGCTAAGCTACTAAGCTCAAGCTAAGCTACTAAAATCTTCAGCTTTCTTAAAACGGTGTAGTTTTTAAACGGCAGAGCTACTAAGCTCAAGCTAAGCTACTAACATCTTCAGCTTTCTGAAAACGGTGTAGGCACAATAACATCGTCCCAAAATTCTTACAGTTGAGAAACCATTTGGGAACATCTAAATCCAAATCAATTCTACATAAAACAAGTTTGCTTCTCTTAAAAGAAAGAATACAACATACCAAATTTGCCTTGCACACTACCTCCAAAAAACTATTAAAACTTCACCTTTTTCCTATCAAACACTCTCAGACTTGACATTCGGTCCACACTGGACCGCGTATCATTTGACCAATCCCAACGGATTAAAGATTTTTGCACTGAGAAACGAAAAATAAAATTTGACAAATTACTTCCAGTTAAGCACGCAACATTAACTAATGCAATAAAAAACATCTCTAACCATCCTCTCAGCAATGAAATTATTTCAGCCTCATATAAAGAACATCATTTTGTAGTCGCTCCCTCCAAAATCCCAAAAGAAAAAATTATCAGTAATATGGAATCCACAACATATACCCTTCCACCCGAAAAAGCGAATGACATTCGGCATAAGACAGCCAACATTTTACGCGAAGCCCAGTCTCCCCTTCTCAAACTTTACAAAACAAGAAAAAACAACTATTAAAGAACTCAATCAGAATAAAGACATCATAATATTACCCGCAGACAAAGGCAACACAATATTAATAATGAATGAAGAAGACTATGACAACAAAATGATGGATCTTCTTACTGACGATACATATAAAAAACTTAAAAAAGACCCCACAAAAACAATAGCCAGAAAAATAAAAAGCCTCCTAAAAGACTCAAATCTTGATAGTGATACAACATCTAAATTAATAGCTACTAATCTCATCTCTCCAAAACTTTACGAACTCTCAAAAATTAAGAAAAACAACATCCCACTCAGATCGGTAGTCAGCGCAATAAACTCACCAACTCACAGCCTAGCACGCTTTCTCGCCAAAAAACTGAAGCCTTTCACAGGAAACTCTATCACACACGTCAAAAACTCTTTTGACTTCATCAGAAAAATACAACAGATTCACATTCAACCCCAAGACATCCTGGTAAGTTTCGACGTAGTATCTCTCATTACAAAAGTACCAATCTCTGATACAATCGATATTATTAAATCCTTTACAAACTTCCCCTCCAATATCACACCTTTGATAGAACCCTGTTTCACTAATACCTATTTCTCTTTCAATAACCAATTCTACGAAAAAACCTCAGGAGCAGCAATGGAATCTCCAATCTCACCTGTAATAGCCAACATTTTTATGGAAAAGCTAGAAACTAAAATCTTTAACAAACCCAAGCTTAACCCGGAATTCTGGTACCGTTACGTTGACGACAGTTTTGTCATCTGTAGACATGGACTAGACGAACTAAACAAATTTTTCGATTTCATCAATTAAATACACCCTGATATCCAGTTCACTATGGAAATTGAACAAAACCGAAAATTGCCCTTCTTGGACGTACTAGTTTATAAAAGATCCGATAACACATTAGGACATGAAGTTTACAGAAAATCCACGCATACAAACAGATACCTACATGCCTCCTCCCACCACCAACCATCTCAAAATCAATCGGTCATCAATTCCCTTGTATACAGAGCTGTCTCCATAACAGATAAAGATAACTTACAAAAGGAATTACAAAATGTTAAACAAATCCTAAGACAAAACGATTACACAAACAAACAAATTGATAAAGCAATAAGAAAATACACGCAAGAAGACAAGTCAATACAACGTACTAAACAAATAGAGAGAAAAACAACCACCATTCTACCCTACATTAAAGGTATCACGGAACAAATAGGAAGAATTCTCAACAAACACAGTATCCAAACTATATGTAAGCCGCCTGCAAAAATAGGTCAACTTCTAAATAACCCTAAAGATAAAAAGGAACTTTCCAGTGATCCGGGTGTATGTAAATCCCTTGTTCTTCTGGCAAAGTCTTTAATGGAGAAACCGGGAGGGCAGTAAGTCAACGTGTAAAAGAACATGAGAGTAAAGTCAGGCTGAAACATTTCACGCAATCAGCAGTAGCTGAGCACCATAGCGAAACAGGACATGGATATAATACCAATCCGATTTCGCTTTCAGTCCTCCCGGGTTTTTTAAAAAAGACTTGATTGGCCAATCAAGTTCAGACAGTCCCCACCATGGGGCACTCTGGTCAATCACAGGCATCGTAGAGAATACATATATATAAGAACAACATAACCTGAAACTTCAGTTTCCGGTCAGCCCTGAAGAAGTGAACTGCAATGTTCACGAAACGTCGGCAACATTCATAGTTTCGCACACGATTGAAACCCGAAAAATATTTAAATTTTAAATTTGAAGAATTTTAAATTTAAATTTATTATAAGTGAAATCATTTGCACCGCCTATAACTGGAGGGTCGGCATACGCCTTTCCAGAATTCGGCTAGTAAGTCGTATAAGTTAGGGAATTTTGTTGGTAGGTATATAACCCTTGCTGGTTCATTACTATTTAGCGGGGGCTTAAAACTCTAAATATATTATTTATTGATAGAAAGCGATAGGTAATTTGATAACAAGGGATAGAGTCAGGGATGATAGGCATTTATGAACAACAGGGATAGAAAAAGATAGGCGCATGTGACCACAAGGGATAGAATCATTGATGGAAAGGGATAGGCAGTTTGACCACAAGGGATAGAAGAAGGTAGGCATTTGTGAACAACATAGATAGAAAAAGATACGGACATGTGACCACAAGGGATAGAGTCAAGGATAGAAAAAGATAGACAGTTGTGACTACAAGGGACACTCAGGAATACAATGAGATAGGTCTAAGTAGACCTAATGGATATAGAGCGTGGAAAGAAAAAGATAGCGTTTGTGGGATGCAAAGTGTACATTTGGAAAGGATTAAATATCTATCTTTTTCTATGCATACATTTCCATCCTTTTAAATCTTTTGACTTTCAGCAGGGAAGCTTTATTTATTTCATATTGTATGGATAAGTAGAATTGAAGAAATTAAGAAAATTAATCTATGATTAACTTTTTCGTTTATCGAGAGTGAAATTAGTAATTTTATTTGTTTTTGAGGAGATGTCAATAAATAGAGAAAAGTATGTTACAAAAATGCAAGAAATTAAGCACTGACTATTATTACGAATTTTTTTCGTAAATCTAACTGGTAAAGTATGGTCAAGCTCGTTACCCAACCTTCCACCGCCAATATTTATGCACTGTAAAAACTGTGAGCCCATTTTAATTGAGCATAATTTTTCAGTCGTCCTATTAAAATGCCAAATCGTCATATTTTGAAGTAATCGATCGTAATAAAAAAAAACTCGAAGAAAAAAATGTTGCCAAATTTACACACATAATTAAGAATTTCAGTTTTGGTTGATCAAGATTTATTGATTTAAAATTTTATTATTACCAAGAAAGATTTTGTAATCAATGAAGAAAAAAAATCCCATCTAAAATGTGGAGTTGTTAAGTTATAAAGACGAATTTTTGAAAAAAAAAGTTAAATGTAAAAATGAAATAGCTTCATTTTTAATTTAAAAATTTCATTTTCAACAAAAAATAGAACGAATTTTTATTTTTAATGACATTTTTAACAAAAAGTGGTAATTTTCTACCAAAAAATGACAAATTTTCAATTAAAAAAGATCAATTTTCAACAATAAGTTGAATAGTTTTATTTTTATTTAGAGGAATAAATTTTTAAACAAATAGAATATGTTTACAGCAAAATAATTGAATTTTCAACCAGACAACTGAATTTTCAACCAAAAAGATGGAATTTATGAAAAAAATACATGAATTTTCAACCAAATATTTTAACTTTTAATGGAATTTTTAAACTAATAGTTGTATTTTCAACCAAAAAGGTGAATTAATCATCAAGAAGATTAATATTCTACCACAAAAGACACACAAAAGTTTCAACAATATACAGAAATTTTCAAATAAGTGTGTAGTTGAATTTTTATCTGAGGAAGATTAATATTCAAACAATCATGATATAGGTAAATTTTTAATTAAAAAATTAATTTAAAAGAAGAAATGATTTTGAACCGAAAAAATTAATTTTCTGCCAAAAAAGAATAATTGTTAATAAAGTACATGAATTTTCAACCAAATAGTTGAATTATCAACTAAAAATAGAAATGTTCAACTAAACATGGAATAGTTGAATTTTCAGTGGAAATTTTTTTTTTTAATTGTTTAAAAATAGTTAAATTTTGAAAGAAAGATTTTTCAACTAAAATAATGAATTATGGACAAAAAAATGAATTTTCAACAAAGTAGTTCTACTGAGTAGATTTTTTTTCGAAGGTAAGGGTAATTAGTGTGCGCAAAGCGCGTAAAATTTTCTAGTCATTTAAAATTTACATTTGTAAAGAAGGTATTCCTTTCTTTGAATTTAAAAGCAATCATTTATTTATAAAAAGTAAAATCAAATAATTTATTTATTTTTCACCTTGCAGGATTCTAAAGCCTAAATTGTGCAATTCAAAGACTTAGAAAATATGTAAATCCGCGCCATCATTTTTAATTCTCTAAATTGAAGAATGAATCAACGAATTTAGAGATTTCTAAAATTATATGGTTTTAAGCAGTTTTAAGTTAGAAACATTAAAAATTGAAAGATTAAATTTTGTAAAACTGAACAATTTTTAGATTAGAAGTAAAATTATTATAATTTCAGGTCCTTAAAAATGTATAATATTGTTCAATCACTATTCATGAATATATATTTAATATTCATTTCATATTTCAAATATTCTCTCAAAATTATTACTTTTTAAAATGAAAAGTCACTTAAAACTTTTCCAGGAATCTCAAGAAAATTTTTGTATTTTCTTGAAACCTCTCAAAATCCTTAAACAGCTTTAAAACTTTATTTCAAAATGTTGAAAAATCTACATTTTGTTATACAATTTTTGGAATGTTTTCAAACTTTTCAATTGTTCAAATTCTGGAAAATGAAGAAAATCACTTGAAATGTTCCATATTATTTTTTGGTGATTTTGGATGTCTTTTGAAATATTTTTTAATATGCTTTTAAAATTAATTTTTCAAAGTAAAAAGTCATTCAAAATTTTCCCAGGAATCTTAAGAAATTTTTTTTACTATCGTAAAAACCTTAATGCCCGTTAATTTATACTTCCATGCATAAATCGCATGACACTTGTAAATATAAAATAATTAAATCAGAAAGTATTTTAATACTAAAAAAAAATTGGTTGTGCAATTCTATGAATGATTAGTCAAAAAATATCGGTTATTTTCAACGTAAATAATCTAATAATAAACTAAAAATTTCACTTTATTTTGCAATATCTGAAAAAATATGAGACTGGACAGAGTTAAATTGTAATTAAAGATCAACTGGATTGTTAATTGAACTAGATCTGAACTGAAATTTTGAAGTCGTTTTCTTGTTCAAAATGTAGTACTCATAAATTTTGTGTTGATTCGGGCATCAATTAGCATTGAATCAATAAAATATCAGTTAGAATACGGGCGATATAATATTTTCATGATCCAAGAAAATTAGTTTTGTTTCAAGAATATATTTTTAAATAAACAAAAACTCAAGTTTATTCGATCTGCTGCGTTTTCTTGAGACAAGAAATATTTTCTTAATTCCGTATAAATTCTTTTTCCGTGTATAATTAAGAATTTCAGAATTTTTGGAGGGATCAAAAATATTTTCAAACTTGAAAAGTTTTCTGATTTACAAAATATTCCTAAATTTATTCCAAACTTCTTAAAGTCTCGAATATCTTTTAAACGTTCTTTTGAAATATCTTTTTCGGGAAAAATATAATCTTGTTCATCAAAAAAAATCAACTGTAAGAAATATTGTATTGAGATATGCAATACTTCAAACCTTGATTACTGTAGAACAAGACACAATTTCATAATCTATTAAGCAATAAATTGTCAGAATGTAAACATTTTTAACAAAGAATCGCAGAATAATTAAAACGTTTAAAGCTAGTATTTGTTCAATAAAAAGACGTTTAACTAATGCCTGTGCCATTACTGACGATCCTGGGAATTCTATATATGAAATTCTATAATTGGATCATGAGTGGAGAATTAATTTTTTTGAATATTTTTCAAATTTCAATTCAGATGTTTAGACATAATATATACCTACCATACCGATTTTTGTTAATCTTCACAAAAATACACATACATACATTTGCCTAATGTTTCACGTAACCAATTGCATGGTATCATATTCGGCGAGTTTATTTATAATTTGAAAAATTTTAATCTTTTGCTGAAATTTCTGAAACTTATTTGCAATACTCAAATATATAAGGGCATTAATTATGACGTTGAAGTTTTTTTTTTGTTTTTTTTGTTTAACATCAAACTATTCATATAAGGGAATGTCTGTCTGGCCCAATCAAGTTTTTATTCAATTTAAATAGTACAATTTTAATGATTTGTAACTTGGAATGTAATGTATGTATAATATTGACATTTTTTAAATTGTAAAGCCGCCGAACATAATACCATGTAAGTGGGTCAAGCGACATCCAAATATCTAATCTTAAAACATTTGAACACATATTTCTGAATGGAAGTAAATTGAAAATTTGGTTCTAATCGCAAAATTATTAACCTATTATTCATAGTTAAATATCGAGACACGTGGCATCTGATGTGAAAAACATTGTCCAAAGTTAAATCGAGTAGTGATAAGTAAATTTTTTTTCCGATTACGTCATCTCTGTTTATTCTCGATCACTTTTCTTGAACGTGAAAGAAGACAAATGATTACATCACTCATTATTGAATAAATTTCAGGAGATGAAAATAAAAATGTTCCATACCATTATACTTTAATTGTATCGGATGAGAATTTGGAAACTGATTATATTTGAACAATAAATTTCAAATATATCCTAAAAGTCTGTGCAATCGGTAACGACTTTTCTTAAAACATCAGAGGAGAGTTTTTTTTCAAAAATAAACACGTTTATTTCAGCAATCGACTTAATAAATTCGATTTATTCGAAAAAAATGTGATTCTTGATTCTCGAAAGCTATAACTTAATTATGTAACTTAATCCTCGTATTTTTAGAAGGAAATATTCGAATATAACTGACAAATGATAATGTAATCTAAATTATTACGTTTAACATCTGTTTTCTGATTTGCTCAATGTGTATGATAAAATTAATGTTAACACCTCGAAATTAAACCGAATATCGTAAATCTTGTGGTGTTTCCGCTGATACTTTCCAGTCCATCTCACAAATATTCGTAATAATTTCGAAAGGCAAACGAGATAGCAAATCGTATATATATATATCGAAAAAACTTGCAAAATATTCTTTTAGTTGTACTGTTGGTAACATTCTTTTGTAAACTGGCATTCTCTGTTCAGAGAAGATGAAGTTCCTTATTGGTACACTTTTCCTCGTTTTAGCGGTCTTCTTTGATTCTATTGGTAAATATATGTATAATCATATGTATTATAATAATTGGATACCGTATTTATAATTTTAACTATACTTTTAATGATATGCAATGCTCGAATTTTTTTGGATGAATATATCATTTTGTTAGGTTCTCAAAAAAAGTAAATCATTAATTTCTTTTCATCGGACAATACTATATGGTAATGCCAGGCCCCTTTATTTGTCGTTAATATTACTTTTGTGTAGTTTTTTTCAACAGATCATTTTTAGTTCTCAATTTAAAAAGTCTAATGTGTGTTTCTTTCAATTATGTATTGTTTAAACAACTTTCATTTGTTTCAATAATACTTTTTTCACATTCTATTGCAAATTATCGATACCATCACAATAAGATAAACTGATTAGAAAATATATAAATCAGAAAGGTCGATTCGATTTGTTGGTCATTGTTTAAAAAGCCTTCTGTTGTTAAAATTTAACTTTTCACTGGAATAAGTCAGAAAACTATATTTGTTTGCAAATTTGTCAAAAAAATTGACACACTAAAAATGTCTGTTTAATAAAAACTGCACAAAAGTAATATATTTAATGCATATTTCACATACGGGAAGTGATTTCAAGAATGATATACCATATATTATTGTCCGATCGAAAAAAGTATAAATACACTTTTTTTGGGAACCTGCCAAAATCAGATATACTCCCAAACGAAATTCGAACATTCCATTTTTGAACCACCCTAGTCTATTTCTGTATATGTCGATTGTTGAAATCTCATTTGTCATAATTCGGGTAGCTTTACTTATGTCATTATTAATCTATGAGTTTGAAAGATAAAAATGTATTGTATACGATATATTTGTACATGAATATACAGCTAATTGGCGTTCGGTATGTGAGTCGAAAATGTATATAACTGAAAAAGTATCAGATAACATTTGACATATGTATCGTAAATCCATAAAGTTTAAGTTTCTCCTCTCCAATCCATCTTACAAATGTTTGCAAAAATGATAACGAATATGATTAGTGTTGATAGAAAGTTTATTTGAATCAAAGAAACTTTCTTTGAATCAAAGAAATTCTAGTATTGATATACGGTCAAAGAAACATTTGTTTGATTTAAAGAAATTTGTTTGTTAAATTTTTTTATTTGATTTAAAGATATATTTCGTTAAATTAAACAGAAAATTTCTTTAAATTAAAGAAATATTTCTTTGCTTCAAGCTAAAGATTTCTTTAAATCAAAGAAATATTTCTTTGCTTCAAACCAAAGATTTCTTTAAATTAAAG
>CAKNXH010050394.1:19859-36231 GCA_932178445.1 Andricus quercusramuli
AAGGATACGCTGTAGCGTATCCGCTCCGTTCGTTTGGTCCGCCAGGGTCAATATCAATCTGTACAAACATTCGTTTTATTTTATACCAGCAAAGTTGAATTGATTTTGAAAATTTTAAATACATAAAGCTAGTCCATACCAGTTCGTGTCCACTAGGTTGTTTTAAAACCGGGTACGCCTGAAGAATATCGTGTACAGTTCCAAGCTGACGCTTGAATTGTGGCAGCCGATACTCAGCGCTTAGTTGCCAGTGGTGAATTACGCTTCGCCAAGGAGAATTGTTATTTTCTAACCATAAAATGTGTTCATTAGATGATCTGGCATCAGTGTCTAAACAAATAATTGGAAAGCATTTTATTATTTTACAAGCAAGTTTGCCGAAAAAATTGACTAGTGTAACGTCGAGTATATAGATAACCTTAAGGGTGTCGGAGCCAAGTTTTAATCTAAAAATTCGATTTCTTCGTTTTACTTAATAAATATTAAAATTAGAATTATTTCCCTCTGTAGAATTAATCAATTTTTAACTAGAATTATGCGCACAGAGAAAGAAAATATTTAATTCAAATATGTCTTTAGTGAAATGAAAATATTGAATTTTGAAGTTAGATTTTGAATTCCTCATTTTATGCAAAAATGATCGAAATTAAATATTCTTTCGCTCTGTACGCAGTTTTATATTTGAAAAAAGATTAGAGCTACCGAGAGAAAAATTATTTATCTATAATTTTCGTTGAGTAAATTGGAGAATGGAGTATTGAGCTTAACACTTAGATCCAACGCCCTTAAGTTTGAAAAAAAATTGATCTTACCGATTAAATTTTCTTCATCTTCATCCTCACTTTCCACATTTCTTTTTTTACCGATAAGTCCTAGTTTTTTCTGAGCAGTACGCCAGTTTCTGTACTTATCGATAAATTTTCCCTTTGCTGTGGTCTGATCTTTACCATCAGTTTTGGGAAGAATTAAATAGGTCCGTGGATCTTCTTTTGTAAAGATTGAGCAGAACTTGCGGGTCAATATTTCGAAATGATGATTTTTTAGTACAGGCCTGATAAAATATATTAAAATTGATCGATATTTAATCTTATTGTAAAATTGATCTACATACTTAAGAAACTGATTCTATTAAGAAATTGTTGTGATATACAAATACATAAAAAATAAGTAAGATATACAAGTATTTACGCCTGTATAACACTTACACTTCAATTTTTCCTTTACTGGAAGATATTGGAATTTCCACTAAGCTCCTAATAATGTGGTCCACTATAGTAGCTCGAGCACTACCTGACAAAACCTTATTTCGGTAATTTGACAATATCCATTGACCAACGTTTGTTTTTTTGATAAGACCCTCCAAATCCTATGAAAATTAATTTATATCAACAATTTATGTGTCAAATTTTTTGATAATTTTAAGAAGTACACTGAAAAGTCTTCTAAAGGGACGACGATTTATATTATACAACAATATTCGCGTATAGATTAGTTTATAATAAGGGATAGAGAGGGATACGTTTAAGGATTTATAGGGACAAAAAAAACCCATGATTTTCAGGTTTTTCACGGTTTCACATATAAAAGTATGAAAATAGATTAAAGTATTTTATAGATTAATTGGTCATTATATATTTATATTTTATTATTTCAAAAAAAAAAAACTTACCAGCACTTCTAGATTTGACAGTATATTTGGGTCATCAGTGTAATCTTCGGCTGTAGCAATTAAATTAATTTCTTGTATTGCTTCAACTTCAATAGTATCTGCAGGACCATCCAGTCGCGGCTTTTTTGTTTGGTGAGATGGTTCTTCGAGGTCAACCTAAAATTTGAAAATGAAATAAAACTTTTTTATCAAATAAGAAGACATTTAAAGTTTTTCAAAGACTAATAATGAGATCGCAACAAATAACATTAATACGAATATTTAAGAAAAATTAATATCTTTGTAAATATCAATTTGTAGAATCAGATCTATAAAAAGTATTAACCATCGAAGACTGTAAAGCATCTTCTATTTCTATGGGAATCGTTTCAAGAGTTAGTCCTTGATAAATGGATAACTTTTCTATGAACAATTTTCGCTTTTCTTTGCATGGGATTATTTTTGCAATCAGCGGATTGGAAACTTCGAGTTGTATGAAATTTTCATGGTTTATATGTTCACCTAAGGAAAAAAGTTTATTTTAATATTTTTGGTTTATAAATAAACTTATTCTTTCTTAATTTACGATTTTTAATGAAAATTTAAGACAAAAAGAAAAATTATATTGAAATTGTGCACAGAGGTATACAAAATTTAGATATAAAAATGGGGTTATGTCATGCAGTATAAAGCGCATAAAATAAAAGTATATACTATACTTACGGTAGAAAGCTGTTATAGTATCAGCTAATCCCCATGAAGCTAGGATGTCGCACACTTCCTTGTCACACATTTTCTACAGTGACTAACAGATTTTAATCAACTTTTCGAGCCGGCTCAACAACGCGTCTTCCCAAAGCCAAAACGTCGACAACACGTGTTCAGGAATAGCGCGGCAACGTAAAATATTCAAACTCGTTTGTTCTGCGCAATCGCGTGGCGCATTAGTAACGTGGATTAAGAAAATCTTTCTTTGATTCAAAGAAATAATTTCTTTATTTCAAATTAATGACTCTAAAGAAATTATTTCTTTCATTTAACTTAGTAATTTTTTTGAGTTCAAAGAATTTTGTTTTAAATCAAAAAAATCATTTAAACAAATAATTTTTTTAAATGAAAGAAACTGCCTGACGTCATTTATTAAAATCAAAGAAATTTTCTTTTAATATAAAAATATTTATTTGTTGAATCAAAAAAAACGTAGTCAAAAAAATGTTTTCTTTAATTTAATAAGAACTTTTTTCTGGGTGGACATTGTAAAATACTCATATACGTAAAATTACATGAAGTATGTATACCATTAATGGTAATGGTATGCATACTTCAAGAAGTTTATCAAAAATTAATGATTGGTTTCATTTATTTAATTCTAGGAGGCCAACAACAGGAAGTTTCCCCTATCAGAACATTTCAATATAGACCTGCGATTCATACGTATTTGACTGCTTTATTGAGGAAAGTTAATGGACGTTCCACTGGATTCAATGCACTTACAACTTTGGTAGCAAGGGGTGCTACCCTTTTTGGATGGCTCAATGATAGAAATGTTATTGAACCTATATTCATGCGCAACTTTCTGGTTACGTATAACCTCGATGAGCAGGTGCCATCAGTGACCACTATGACAGAACTTGTAGCATATGGTGTCTACGAGGCATTGCCAGTTGGTCCTTGGCCTTTGGATCCGATCAGGACATTTCAATATAGACCTGCGTTACACGCGTACTTAGCTCCTCTAAGAAGAAAGATTGATGGACAAGAAACGCAAATTGATGAACATACAATTTTGGTAGCAAGGGGTGCTAACCTCTTTGGATGGCTCAATAATGAAAATATTGTTGAACCAATATTTTTGCGTAGACACCCAGCTATGTATAACCTTGACGAGCACATGACATCAATGTCAAATATAGGACAACTTATGTCATATGGTTTATTCGATAAATTGCCAGTTGTTCCTTCTAAAGTTGCACAACCTGCCGAATATCGCTCTAGATCCACAAGCCACAGCCCCCAAAACTGGTACAGACACGATACTGAATCATTTCGTCGATCCAGAAGCCGCAGCCCCCCACACTGGGAGAGACACGATGCTGAATCTTCTGCTCGATCTAGAAGCACATGATTTCTGAACAGAGGCAACTTATCTAAATGAAAGAAAATTGGATTGAAAGTAAATATTATTTGCGATCAGAAGTCGAATCAAAAGGTTACAAGATAATTGACATAACAATCCTAGGTTTTCACACCAGGTCAACATGAAAGTATGATTTGAAAACTTCGGGTTTAAACAATTTTTCGCAACTCTAATAATTGCTAATTACCTACTTTTATTATTGTAATCCAACTTAAGCTAAATTTTTTGTACTTAGACAAATGTACAATTTAATTGAATAAATATATGGAGTTGATCAGTTGAATAGCATATGTGTTCACTTTATTTAAAGACTTTAGGATTGAGGTTTAGGGTAGTGAATTAATTTGTTCATAAACAATTGATATTTTTCAAAACAAATTTAATGTTCTTATATTCAAACAAATATGTCTGGAATGTATATTTTTAAACAAAAATTTCAAAGTAGGAATCATCAAAATTCGTTTAGACGTTCACGAGAAAACTATTGACCTAAACTAAAAATTAAAACTCGAAAAAAAACTGGTAAGCAGAAAATTCCAATCAATGCAGATTTTACTATGCTAGAATACAATGTTATACAGGGCGGATTTTTGGTTCCGCACACTTTTTTATGTTCCTGTGTATTTGAATGAAAGTTTAATAACTATCTCTGTTTAAAATTTAACAGTATTTGACTAACAATATTTGAATAACAAGGGTCAATTAGAAATGAGTTCTTATCTTATACGGATCAGCAAATAAAAAGGCGACAACATTTATGGAGACAGTCAAGATCTTTATATACGTAACATACATTGGAAACCATAAAAATATTAGTATTAAAAAAAAAGAAATTTTCAAACATATTTTATTAACAAGAATTGATCATTCATTGAAATATTTAACTCTTTTCAAAAATTTTGATATTAGAAAGTGAAACATCTGGTAAGTGATAAAAAAAAACGTAATATTGGCTTTTTTCGGGCCATCCTGCTAGGTCGCACTTCAGTGGCCACAAGATATTTAAACGGTCGCTTGTTAAATTTCGAAGAGATTTGTCGCGGCCGCTTCAAAGAAAAACTAATTTGTTATTTAGGTTGAAAGGTGTCAAAAAAGCATAATTTTTCGAAATGTCTTACGTAGTTTTCTGTGAGAAAATTTCTAGCGCTATTCTAAAAAAACCGGTTTCTTTTAGACCGGTTAGTTTTACTGAAAAACTCCGTAATGCTAGTCAGTGCCTAATTTTTTATATTTGTGCTACCTGTTTTCTCTATTTATTGACATGTCCTTAAAAACAAATAGAATTAGTGAATTCACTCTCAATGAATGGATATTTTTATAATAGATCAATTATTTCCTTTAGTTGTTTAACCGCTATGAACAAATTAATAGATAAAAATGACATCCGCTGCATTTTCGGTGTTTTAATGCATTTTCAACCAAGCAGATGAATTTTGAAGAAAGAAGATTAAATGTCTATCAAAATAGATAAATTTTGTACCGAAAATGGAATACTGAAGTTTTTGGTTAATAAAAAATAATTTTCAATAAAAAAAAACTGATTTCCAACCAAAGAAATACATTTTCAAACAAAATAATTAATTTTTAACAAAATACATACATTTTAAATGATCTGAATTTTAAAGGAATTTTCAACCTAATAGATCAATTTGCAACTAAAGAAATTAATTTTCAACCAAAAAGATGAATTAGTCACCAAGAACATTAATGTCCTACCACAAAAGACAATATACAATACACAATATACAACGATATACAGAAATTTGCAATGAAATAATTGAATTTTGAACTAAAAAAAAGGGCTTCAAACTGAAATGAGGAATCATCAACAAAAAAATGAATTTTTAACATGGTAGTTCCGTATTCAACTAAGTACTCGAATTTTCAACCAAAAAAGGGTTTTCAGACGCTATTGAAGAATAGCGAAAATCTTGAAAATTTAATCAAATCGTCATAATTAAGAGGAAAATCCTGAGACCAGCTTAAAATTAACAGTACGATTCGAAAATTTTAGGTTCCCTATACTATTTTTTTTTAATTTAATTCAATTTTCATTGTATTAACAGCTTAGTTCATATACAGATTTTTTTGTTGAAACAAATGAAAACGAGTTTTATATTTTTAACATATTTATTTAAAAAATCATGTAAAAGAACTTGATAAACAACATTATTAACCTCGTAATATTCTTTTCCAAAGAACTTGAAAATTGCATGTTACAGACTATAATATCTTTATATCACTGTTAAAAAATGGTTGCAGCATGAATATACATTTGTATATTAAATCTAAAACTCGGTATACGGAATATTCATTAAGAGGTTGCATATTGAATTTCATACACATGTATGTATTGATCAATTCTTAAAAAGTCAGATCATTTCACTTTACTCTTGGAAATTTCGCTCGCACTCTTGGAATTCATGCGTGACAAATGTTCACGCGCTAATGCCTACATTTTTCTCTCCGTGTATATCATCATTATCATCATCTTCATCATTATTTTCAGCGATTGCACTATTGGTTTCAAAGAACCCACTGTCATTATCATCCGGATCACTGTCACTGTCACTTAGCTGTTGTTGCTGCTGCTGCTGATATTGATAATACATATAATCCTGTTGCGGAAACTGGAGAAATTGTTGCGCGTTCTGATATCGTTGGTTCTCGTCCTCGAGAACTTGGAACCAATGAGTTGCGCCCAGCTTATTTGAAATAGCCGTCAAACCACTCGCCGACAAATAAACATCAAATGTATGGCTTCTGTTGCTTACGGCGCAAAGCTCAGTGATTTCTTGAAACAAGGGTTCTCCTGTTAACGCCCAACGTTCCGGGATTATGATGAATGGAGTTAGATTGATGTAATTAACAGTCATTCTTCAAGATACAGCTGAAATAATAAAAGAATAATTTTAAATTATCAGATTATGTTTGAAATTCAAATCCATAATTTAAGTGCATTATTAAAAAACTTACTTAGAAAATGATTCCTTGTTGGCTTACTGTGAACTCTTTCAAGGAACTTTAGTGAATGGACCTCTCAGGCTTCCCTAGCCCTTCATAATAGATTTTTTTGTACATAAAATAATAAAGATAAAGAGCAGATTACGCATTCCAAACTTCCAGAAGGCTCGAGAATATGAAGAGCAAAAAAAAGGAATTTATCCTTATTATGATTACTGTTAACCTGAACCTTCTCATCTCTCTTTCTCTCTCTTCCCCTTCTAATATACTGATTCTATGATAGATTAATTAGTTTTAGACTCTATCATATATTAGACGACTTTGCTTTTATAAAACCCCACGGTAAAGTATCAGTTACACCAGGAATGAGTACTCTCTTATCATCCTGCCAACTGAGAACGGGTTTATTTTGCCTAACAGTATACACTTCATGCTTCTTGCTTTGAATTAAATTTTTAGATTCCTTCAAATTTTGATAAGATAGCAGACATTTTTTATAATCATCAAATGTTATTTTATTCAAAGTAGAACCTCTAACACCCCTTTGGTTTCTTTCCCTCTCTTTCACCTAAAACTTTAAATGCATATAATTTGGATCTTAATCCAACAAATTCCGTCGTGATTTTACCATCATTCTCGTCTTTCATCAAACCGAGAACTTTTTTATTCAATAGGCTTATACCGTAAACATTATTTGGCGGATAGTCTGCAGTGTCAAATTTCTTTGAATCTCTCTTGATGTACTCGTATACATCAGGCATGATTATGTGACACATCAACCTATCTGTGTTTGTGTAAAGCAACTTTGCTTGATCGCCAAAAATTTTTTTTTATAATCGTAATGAAAATCGTACATTTATATTTTGGATACATCGATCTGTGTAAATAGGCTTTTTGAAATTAACTTTTAATTGATCAAGCTCAATTATAACCATATTTCCCTCAAATATGATGCAGCTGTTGAAGTTAGGTTTTGCAATTAAGGCTTTCGCTCCATACGCCCCCTCCCATTTTGTAATAAGTCTAACATCTTTGTATCTTCTAACATTTTCCATTGCGTTTTCCCAAACAGTGAATTATTTATTATCTTATAAACGTTTTTTTGGAATTCGTTCGTCTATTTTTTTCGCAATTCTGTGTTTAGGTCTATATATTCTTTCAACCAATCTTTTTGATTAAATTTTAATATTCGATCTGTTTTAGATATATTCATACCTGAATTCAAATATTGTTTTAGATTACGATAGTGTACTATATATCGTGTTTTCGGTAGTAAGTTTGTTATCAGTTTTGGAATTCTACATTCTGAAAGAGGAGGTATGAAGTGCTCAGGGCATAATGAAATGTCTTTATGTAATTCATGTAATTCCTCTGGATACTCTGAATCAACTTCAAGTATATAACCAACTGGTGAATCATCGGATATATTATTAATATTGAAATTGTTCTGAAAATTTGCTCCTCATGTGAAATTACTGGAGGGCAAAAATTCACTCATGGCTGCACCATATAGATTATAAAGATTAAAGTATAGAAGATAAGACTCTAATATATTTGAATCAAAATCTGAACCCATATACCTATTATTTGCCTTACCGTATATCGATTACAACACGGAGACACACCAACACGAATACCTTTTTCTATAAATAAAATCATTTCAATGTCTGTTATAAAATCAAGTTCAATCCCTGTCATTTTAAGCAGTGCGTCAAAGTCAAGCCCTGGTGCAGTGTAATAATGTAAGGGGTCTAAACCGTAGGTAGAAGAACAATTGTATCTAAAATTCTCGAAAATGTCAGCTAAGAGACGAAAATCTGTTTTCAAATACATGTCTGAGTATTCACCTAAAGTTTTTATATCAAATGTATTCCAAACATCACAAGCGTGCAAATAATCCGCCTCAGAAACATTTCACTATTTAATTGAGAATAAAATGCTGCCTTTGGAGGTAATTGTGTTTCATGTAATTCTTGTAAATTGTCAATATACTCATGAGGGAGGACACCTTTTCTAGTCAGTAAATTAAATTCATTTGAATTTTTGCAATGTTTCAGACTAATTTTTTTATCGTCACTTTGCAAATAAGATGCCAACTTTTTAATACTGCTTGGAATAAAACGGAAAGAATCTATAAACCTGAGTGTTACACTTGTTCCACTTACATATTTGATGAAAGATATATATCTTTCTTTGTTAACACGAAGCAATGTAAGCTCACCTTCGAAACTTGTGGCAAGAGCTTTTATGAAAAAGTGAGAGCCATAGCCGGATAAATTGTGGAAAACTATTGGTACTATATGAGAATTTTCATAACTTATATTGCAATTTTGATGAGAAGCGCTCCTAAATTTGCTGGTAAAATGACAATGGTCACGATGTATAACATCATCAGCCCCTAATGCTTTTTCACATATATATGAAATGTCTTAGCTGAACAAAAATTTTGCTGTTGTTTTAACGTTAACTTTTCCATAGGAACAACTTTCTTTAAATAACCATCAATTCGTTCAGCTCAGACTTTTAACTTTTTTACAAAATATTCAATGAAATCTTCACCTCGATAGACTTTAATTCTGGAGAGCGAATCATCAAAATTACATTTTAAATAAAAAGCAACACTGTGAGGGACATGCTTTTGATACGATACTATATTGGGCGTTACATTATCGTCATCTATCTCCAACGACTGTGCTTTTGCGATAGGATCTAAAAAAGATTCGATGTCAGCATAGACAGAAAATAGAACCATTTTTTTATATTTATAATTTTTGAAACGTAAAATATTTTCACCTACTTTTGGTAATATTACTTTACATTCATTCACCTTTTCACAATCTGATTTTTGATTTAAAGAAGATTTCTCCATTCTAAAATGGCAGAAGCACCTATCGCAAAAAAATTTTTATGTTCACTACGTGTCAGTTGAGTACTCACTAAACGTGAAAGATTTTTATAAGAACAAAGTGGTATACTGGTTTGTTTTCATCATGATTATATTCAATTTCAGAATTTTCGACCATAAGAAGATGTATTATAGGCTTATTTGACTTTGTTGCACTACTCAAATATATAGTTACAATTTCCTCTTTCTTTCTATCATCAATGTGGTCTATACCATAAATATTGATGTTCAAATAGTTAATTTTTTCGAATTTTTCAACATCTTCTAAGTTAATTGGAAAATTTATATCTTCATATTTCAACACGGTTTCAAAATGTGGATAAGAACTTGTATCTGCAACAATAGATTTAACAGGATGAAAATCCGCCATTACAGACCAGAGAAGACAGTAGTGATCATTGTTTTTGGTATTTATAACAACATTTTCTTTTTTTATGTGCTTTTATAATTCAATAAAAGTTGATGAAGCTACTTATAATGGTGCATATCTATTAATATTTACATCTAAATTTATCATTTGAATGAATGACCAGCCAGATTTATGTATCTGAAACTCTTCAACCTGAACCACAATTTCTTCTTTCCCATGATCTCGAAACCAATCGCTAAGATCTGTCGATTCAAGAATAATCTGATTATTGGCTTTGAAAAACTTAATTTCCTCAAACATTTTACCTTCTACTAAGGTTCTGTATTTACCTGCGAAGATTACATTTACCTTTACATTTCCCTCTTTTTTTAAAGTATTCGTTATCCGTGATATAATCATAGATTTCGCATAATTCAGAAAATGATTTGAATCTTTATGCTTCAAATTGACTATAGAATCAGACCTTATTCTATTCTGAAAAGCTGTTTGCAATTCCTTCCAGTGTATTCTATCTGCTTTTCTGTTCATGCTACCATCACCTACCTTCTGGACGTTTCTAATTTTTCTATTTATCGCTTTTAAATCTTCAATTGTTGTTAATATTTTCATTTTCTGACCAACTGATGAACTTTTATTTAACTTTAGTATTTTGTTCAACAATTTTTTTTAGTAATACATGTAACATGACACCATTTTGAAAACAATTCTTTGAATTCTCTATAACTTGATACCATTGTTCTTATATTAAATTCCTTAGTACCTATAAAATATGACATAGGAACCGGGTCTATCACGGCTCATATCATAGCGTGATACTATGACTCACCTCTTTGGTATTTTCTTATGATCCTCACACGGACATGCACTAACACTATTCTTTCCCGAACCGGCCCTATACCACCACTAAGAATAGAAATAGAATAGAATAGATTGGCCAATCAAGCTCAACCAGTCCCCACCATGGGGCGCTCTGGCCAATCACAGGCATCGTAGAGAACTGCAATGTTCACGAAACGTCGGCAACATTCATAGTTTCGCACACGATTGAAAAACCCGAAAAATCTTTAAATTTTAAATTTAAAGTTATTATAAGAATAGAAAAGGCTTTCTATTTTGACTTCCTATATGAGGAAGCAAATATATTTTCTAATTAATTATAATGAGGAATCAAAGTGCTCGTCAAATGAGCACCATAAAATTGTAAATATACAAAGTGAAAACATCCGAGATCGAATTCACAGCTAGTTTAACCACGTAATTGAATTTCGAACCAAAAACATTCATTTTCAACCAAGAAGATTAATTTTTTACAAAAAAAAAAAAATTCAAGAAAATAGTTAAATGTTCAACCAAAAAGATGAATATTAAATTTCATGTTGGTAACATATTGAATTTAATATAAAACGCTTAAAATTTCAACTATTGAAGTTTTCAACAGAATAGTGAAATTTTCAACTAAAATTATGATTCTACAATCGAAAATTAATTCTTAACAAAGAAGTTCAACTTTCAACCAGGTAGTTGAATTTTTAACCAATCCAAAAAACGAGTTTCCAACAATACGTTTAAACAAAATGCATGACTTTTTGACCAAAAAAGATCAATTGTTTACCAAAAATGGAATAGTTACATTTTCAGTATAAAAAAAATTAATTTCCAACAAAAAAAAACAATTTTAAGCAAAATAGTTCAAAGCTATTTGGATCAACTGTGTAAACTACTCTGAATTACCTAGATTACCCTGGATTACAAATTAATTACTCAGATTTCTTAAACTAATTTGAACAAATTGTATTAAAAGTGGACAACCCTTGATTACAGGTGGATTACTCTGGAATATAAGTGGATTACTTGTATTACCTGAATAACTCCGAATTAACTGGCCTTTGTGGAAACAGCCCGGGCTAGCTCTGGCACAACAGAGTTGATAAACAAATTGATAAAGCAATAAGAAAATACACTAAAAAAAAAATCAACACAACCTATGAAAAAAAGAGAGAGAAAAACGACCACCATCTTACCCTACATTCAAGATATTACAGAACAAATAGGGAGAATTCTCAACAAATACAACATCCAAACCATATTGCAACCATATGGTTTCAATATGGGTTTTCAATTATGGTTTTCGCATTTGCACCTGCGAAATTAGGACATCTACTAAACAACCCTAAAGATAAAAAAAGGCACTTCTCAGTGATCCGGGAGTATATAAAATCCCTTGTTCTTGTGGCAAAGTCTATATTGGAGAAACCGGGAGCGCGATGAGCCAACGTATAAAGGAAGATATGAGAGTAAAATCAGTCTAAACATTTCACGCAATCAGTACTAGCTGAGCATCATATCGTAACACGTCATAGCATTTTATTTGAAAAAACAACCCTCATCGCAAAAACGTACAATATTTTTCCAAAAAAACATAGAGAAGCAATTGAAATCTTAAAACACCCTAATAACATCAATAGGGACAATGGTTATAATACCAATCCGATTTGGCTTTCCGTTCTCCCGGTTTCTTGTTGTTTTTTGTTTAAGACTTGATTGGCCAATCAAGTTCGACCAAACCCCACCATGGGGCGCTCTAGCCAATCACAGGCTTCGTAGAGAATACATATATAAGAACAACATAACCTGAAACTTCAGTTTCAGGTCAGCCCTGAAGAAGTGAACTACAATGTTCACGAAATTTTTTCACACATTTTTACCATGATTTGTTAACTGAAAATAATTACTTCCATTTAATACCTCTCAACGACCACCTGGAAAGAGTTGATGTTGTCTTTGTGTAGGTCGTATGGAGTTGCATATATGCCCTGGCGAAAGTATCGGATAGGAATTCCTTCCGAACCAATCCAAAATCATCCGAATCATTCCGGAATCTGTATTCGAAACAATCCGAGTTAATTCGAATTAATCCGAAATTTTGTTTACATTTCGTTCGATCCAAATCGGTCAAAAATTAATCCGACTCAATCCGGTTTAATCCGAACTTTCGGATTGGTTCGGGAGGAATTCCTATCCGGTACTATCGCCACGGTTAATATGCTCAAAATGAAGAAGTAAATTCCGGATATTTGAAACCAAGAGGAAACCTATAGGTTGAAAAACGACCAGTCGGGGAATTTTTTAAGTTCAAAAAACAATACCTCGAGAAAAACTTATTTTTAATTTCTGAATAGATTGAAGTATAACTTCTCACTAAAAACTAAAAATGCCAGAAATGTACGGATATCTCCTGAAATAAAATCAGCAACATGATCCCTTTTCAGATGGATGTACACCTTTATTATAATTATTTGTCATAAAAGTATTTTTACATTTTCATCTTAATGAGAAGGTATTGGTTTTATGTAAAACTGGACTTAGTCTGTTTTCATAAAATCTCCGTCTGTCTGTCTGTCTGTAGTCAGTAGTATCGTGTAGAAATGATAACTTTCAAAAAATTGATCATGTTGGAATGTGCTTTAGCACACTATTTAAGGCCTAAAAAGAATGAGCGAGTTCATAAACTAGCTATTTTGGATAAAAATTCAAAAAGTTAAAGCATTTTCCAAATTTTTGAGACCATTTTGTCAAGATTTAAAAATTCTAGGTGCAGCTATTCATAGTACTCAGCAATTTAAACAATTTATCCTCATGGCTTTTTTGATAAACACAAAATTATCAGAGTTATAGCATTTTCAAAATCCAAAAAAACAAACGAAAATGAACATTTTAAGCCAAACAACGCATGATATGAGAAAAGTCAAGAAAATAAAGTCGTCGCTTTTTAAAAGCCCTATAAGATTATCATAATAACTTTTACAATTTTCTCGAAAAATCACAAATTCAAATTTTGTTCGCACCAAAAAAACAATTAAAAAATTCCATTTTATGGTCAAACTATGCAAGATACGAAAAAAATACGACTTCAAAGTTGGCTATGCATATACTTCTGAAACTTGTACGGGAAATTGAAAATAAAGTAGTAGTTCGAGCGAAAAACTAAAAACAGCCCTGGCTTTGTCTCGGCCATATCTGTAGGACAAATTTTTGAACAAAATTTTGAAACAAAATTTTTTTGCGTCGCGCCGAATTTATCATTGGCTGCATAGCGCGCGCTTATTTAAATGTTTAAAATATGCAAATTAATTTTTTTAAACATATAATAATTAGAAAATGGACAAAAATACATTTTTTATTGCAAAATATACTTTCGCAGTCATAAATATAATAATTATTTGATTTTACTGCTGAAAACACATTATTCATTCGGACATCGCTTTTAGCAGAACAAGTATATGCATTGTCATTGAGATTTCCACCAAGAGGTAAGTCATTAAGAGGTGAGAACTTATTTAATACATCATTTGTGCAAAATTACAGTTAACAGAATAATATTAATAATAATATTAATTAATTATCATTAATAATTTTATTAATATTCTCAATCAATTATTATTATCAATTAAAAATGATGATATTATTGATAATATTAATAATAATAATACAGTTACAAAATAATGTGTTTTCAGCAGTGAAATCAATTTATTATTATATCTATGACTGCGAAAGTTCATTTTGCAATGAAAAATATATTTGTATGCATGTTCTAATCATTATATGTTTAAAACAATTAATTTGCATATTTTAAACATTTTAAATAAGCGCGCGCTATGCAATTAATCAGAAATTCGGCCCGACGCATGCGCAGTGCGGTTGGGGAGCAGGGTTGGGAGAAAAGCAATGATCCCAACTTTGGCTTGTTGCGCTTGCCCGGCGCATTGGTCGCTGTTGGCGCGCGATTTAAACCTGATATAATGAACAATGATTGAAATTGAGGTAGATGAATATTATAAATTACACGTTAATATCAGAAATTACGTAACCTCTGATGTGAGGTTAGAAAAAAATTACAAATCCGTATTTTTTGTTATTAATAGCATATTTTCTTTGAATTCAAAGAATGAATTTATATTTTATTAAAATAGGGTTTTGAATAAGAAAAATGTTGATTTACAGATTTGAAAATACTTATTTATAATATTTTTGAAATTTTCCATATGTATGTCTTCAACCTTAATATATTTATATAACCTATAAATGCATTTAGGAACTTGAATCTGGCGTAGCTCTTACCAGCCCCATGCAGGGTTGCGAAGTGACGCGTCACTCGAGGTTTTCTACGTAAATTACCTAAATGAAGTAATTTACGTAGAAAACTGTAGAAAACCTGTAAGTTACATGACAATGATGGCGGTTGTCTGTTTTCAACTTTTGAATTTCCTAGCACGTGACATAACCTTACCAAACCTTAATTAATTCAAGAATTCTAGTTATTGGATTAACAAACGATTAAAATTATGAGAAAGAAGATTTCTACGAGGATTCCAAACTACCCATGCAAAGTCTTAGTTTTAAGTAAGTGGAAGTAAAATTTAACAATATAGACAAAAGTGTAGCTAAATGCCTATTTTGCGATAGAGTATTGACGAACAGTGGTTATAAACGCCTTCCAGTTCATAGTTATGTGAATAGGGTTAAATTAAAAATTTTTGCAATTATATTATAATATTCATCTTGCCTTTTTTTTGAAAATATAAAATAATTGCTGCACGACTGGCAAGCACATGTCCACAGTCTACACGCAGAGGTTATGTACTTATGTCAGACAGGCATCGAAATATTTGCAAGTTCCACATCCACGTAATTTACATCATGTAGAAAACTTGGGACGTAAATTACGTGGTAAATTACTGTAGAAAACGAAGTAAATTACCTGGAGTAAATTACGTACCCAACTCTGGCCCCATGCCACTTCTCATGGAGGCCTGTGGAAAATATTGTCATGAGAGTTGACGGTCGCCGTGCGGTGGCGCCAGCTATGCACTTGGCCTAGAATTCAAATAATGCAAGGCAAAAGTGTTAAAATAATAAAGTTTGTTGAAGAAAAATAATTTTCTGATAGTTCTGGGTAAAAGATAATGAACTTTAAGATATTTTTAATCTTTTGAGTTGAAAATAATTTGCGAAGATCATAAAATTCACTGGTTTTAGACGAAAATCGCACTGCATTCCTACTAACTACAACAAATCATTATTCATACGCAATTAAATCAGACAAATAATTATTTGTGTAATTTTTAAATATCCGAAAAGAAAATCGTCTAAACTTTATAATAGTTTTTATTATATTATATAATAAATAATATAATATTTACTTTATTTATTTAATAATTTAAATTCATTTCGGATTTTAAAATATTTAATAAAACAAATTATGTGTTTTAATGCACTTCTTAGAGAGGGGGTAGGTAAAATTAATAAAACAAAACCTAAGTTATAGAATTAAACATTTTTTATATATAT
>CAKNXH010050395.1:7208-19412 GCA_932178445.1 Andricus quercusramuli
TTTCGATTTAAAAGAAACCAACTTTCAACCAAAAATAGTTGGATTTTCTTATTAAGTTTAAATTAATTTGGTTCACATTTAAGTAAAAAAAAAAAAAAAACGAGAAAATGAGGAAAAAGGGTTTCTTGAAAACAGGGAAAAGGAGAAATTCTTTAAAAAAGGGTGTAAGAGTGGAACAGGGAAAATTGATTAATGCAAAATCTAGAGAGGGATCTAGGGGAACCGAAACTTGAAAAAAAAACTGGTTGTCCGTCCCTGTTGGGATTCGAACCCACAGCGCCTCTTATCGACAACACTCGACAAAACCCAAGCACGCTACCATCTGAGCCACGCTACCTCCCACGAAAGAATATTCCTACCTCCGTAAAATCCAGCACAATAGCATTATACTTTCAAAATCTAATTTTTTATTCTATCGAAAATAAAACCATGAATCATTTTCTCAATATTTTATCAACGCGATCACAGATCAATCACTAGCGGATTCAAGTATGACACGACATTTGGTATTCGTGGTTATTAGAGCGAAAAACCTTCAAGCTTGCATGCTTGAATAATAGCGATGCTCACTTTTTCCTTTGTGAATTCTCCACGCCTCTTTTTCTCCACCAAACATTTTCTTACCTTTTGCTCACTTTCCTGCGAATCTTACGCGAGAAACGAGACACCAAGCCCCTTTCTCTCCTCTCCTCTTTACTTTCCTCATTCTCACTCTCTCCCTTTCTCTCCTCTTTTCTCTCTCTCCCTTCCTCTCCTCATTCGCTCTCTCTCCCTTCCTCTCCTCATTCGCTCTCTTCCTCTCTTCTTTACACTCTTTCCCTCCTTCTCTCTCACTCACCCTATTTTTTCTCATTCCCCCTCCCCTTTATTCTCACCCACGTGTCCCACTTCCACTGCCTCTTGCCCAAGACTCATTTTAATGTGACCAAGATGCAACTGGTGCATCAGTCCAACATATGAGTCCTCTTTGCTCTAGGTGCTAGTACTCGTACTCGCTATGTGTCCGAATGAAAATCAGCTTTAACTCGGTTGAGTTATCGATCGTCTAAACTCTAACCAGTAACCACCAATGAATGCACGCGTCCACTGAGCGTGAGTCACGGCGATTGTAAAAAAAATACTTCAGCCGACGCTACGCGATGTCAAGCGGCATTGCGGCGCCTCTGCTAGAAATTAAAGACTCCCATAACTACTTTTAAGCTATCGGAACTTGTTCCAAAATTACCGTAATCAAACCAGGACAATTTCTGGAAAATTGTCTGATATTCCTAAGAACATTTCAACCAAATAGTTTAATTAATTTCTGATGTTAGATATTGCCGATTACTGGTCAAATAATTTTTTGGAGATACGAGAAAAAATCTGCCTCAGCCCGGATTTGAACCGGGAACGCCACTATTCACGAGTGGAGCGTTAATCAATTACGCCACCGAGGCTGCAGCAGATATTTTCTCGTTTCTCCTATATTTAACATTACAAATTACTTAATTATTTGACCTGGTCAATAAAATGACATCAATTTTCAAGTAAATTAATCTTCAACAAACAAAAAATAATTTTTATCCATGAAAGATGACTTGTCTAAAAAAAAAAATGAATTTTCAACAAAAAAAGACGAATTATCAACGAAAAATATAATAGTTGATGTTTTAACCAAAAAAGAATTTTCAGCAATTCAATTTTGAGATAAAAAATTCATTTTCAGCCCAAACGAAACAAAAGTTTTACCAAATACCAAATTTTACAACCAAAGAGATAAATCCTTCATAAAAAAATGATTTCTCAACAAAATAATTGAATTTTGAACACTAAATGTGAATTTTTAAGATATAATTTATATTTTTAACATAATAGTTGATATTTCAATCAAAAAAGATTGTTTTTCAAATCAATAAAAGTTGAATTAAAAAAAAAAGAATTTTCCACAATGCAATTTTAAGATAAAAAATTCACTATTAAGCAAAAAAAAACTAATTTAAAAACAAAATATATAACTTTTAACCAAAGAGATAAATTCTCAAACAAAAAAAATTGTATTTGAACAAAATAATTGATTTTTTTACGCAGTAGCTCAACTTTCAACCAAGTAGTGAAATTTTCAACAACAAAAAAATGAATTTTTATAAAAATTATACTAATTGATATTTCAACAACAACTAAATTGTCATTTTAAATCAATAACGGTCGAATTAAGAAAAATGAATTTTTAAGAATTCAAACAGTTGAATGTTCAGATAAAAAAAATTATTTCGAACCAAAACAAAATTAACTTTTTAACAAAATAGTTAATTTTTTAACCAAAGCGACAAATCTTTAACCAAAACATGAATTTTAAAGAAAATAGTTTAACTTTTCAACAAAATGGTTAGATTTAAAACCAAGGAGAAAAATCCTCAACCATAAAAATTATTTTTTAACAAAATAGTTTAATTTTAAACATAAAATATGAATTTATAACAAAATAGTATAATTTTCAAGCCAAAAAGATGAATTCTTAACGAAAAATATAATAATTGATGTTTTGAACCGACGAAGATTTTCTAACAAAAAAAATTACTTTAAAGAGGAAAAATTAGAATTTTTTAGAAAACCGTTGAGTTTGAAACTCAAAAAGATGAATTTTCAAACAAAAATTTATTTTCTCCCAAGAAAGACAATAGCACTATTTGAACAAATTTAAAACAAAAAAACATTTTTGTGGAAAACAGTTGAATTTTCAACAAAAAAGATTAATTTTCAATCCAAAATGACGAATTTTCTATCCAAAACGACGAATGTTAAACATTCGAACAAAAAAATTAAATTTTCAACAATTACTTAAATTTTTAAACAAATAGTTGAATTTTCAATCCAAAAGGACAAATTTTCTAAAAAAAAAAAAAACGAATGTTCAACTTTGGACCAAAAAAATGATTTCTTAAATAATAGTTGAATTTTCAGCAAAAAGACTAAATTTTCAATAATATAATTAAATTTTTAACCAAATAGTTGAATTTTTGAGCCAAAAAGATGAATTTTCAACAGAAAAATTGCTTTTCTACTGAGAAAGGCAAGAACACTATTTGAAAAAATCTCAAGACAAAAAGACGAATTTAAATTTAAAAAACAGTTGAATTTTCAAAAAAAAAAAAAAAAAAAGATGAACTTTCAATCCAGAAAGATGATTTTTTTTTTAATAGTTGAAGTTTCAGCAGAAGAATGAAATTTTCAACAATACACTCAAATTTTTAACCAAATATGTAAATTTTTAATCCAAAAAGATGAATTTTCAACCAAATAGTAGAATTTTCACACAAAAATTATTGACTTGAGAATGGTCAACCAAAAACCAAACAGTTGAATTTTCAATCAGAAAAACTGATTTTTCAACCAAGAAAGATGAATTTTTAATCAAAAAGGAGGAATTTTGAATCCAAAAAATTTGAAGTTTCTTATTTGGTTCTATTGATTCAGTTTGCATTTAAACGAGAAAAAGGGAAAGTTTCTTGAAAAAAGGGGAAAAAGAAAAAATCTTCAAAAACTGAAAAGTGCAAAGTCTGCAATTTCGAAAGTCCTGTAGTTAATTTGAGCCAAATTTATCAAATTTCAACTGTCCCGCAAAAAAAATTGCCATAATTGGTCCAAGTATTTTTCGGAAAAGGGATACACAGATAAATCCGGCAGAAAAGAAAGTCGAAATTCATAAGTAGATTAACAGTGACCTAAAAAGCGGAATAATGTCCAATTTGAAGACATATTTACTTACTTCATGAAGAATAAATACCAATAAAAAAAGTTTGAAAAAAATAAAAAATTGGCTCACTTATATCATTTTTTACAGTTTCTATTTTCTCGTTTCCCCATCCATGGTAGCCACTCCACGGGTCGTAAAAATGGTATTAAAAAAATTGCGTAAGACTTCAGATACATAAATACAGCTTTCGAATTAACCAAACTCTGCTCAAAAATTTAAAAATTGTAGAAACAGTGCACATTTTTCTTGGAAAACCCTGCCGAAAGTATCGGATAGGAATTTCTTGCGATCCAATCCGAAAAATTCCGGAATCTGTATCCGAACCAATCCGAGTCAATTCGAACCAATCCGAGTCAATTCGAACCAATCCGAGTCAATTCGAATTAATCCGAAAAAAGTTCTACATTTAGTTTAACCAGAGTAGTTTAAAAATTAATCCGACTCAATCTGGTTCAATCCGAACTCTAATCCGAATCAATCCGAACCAAAGTTTCAATCCAAATGAATCTGAACTCGGATTGATATACACGAAATTTTAAATTCGATTGAATCCGAGTTCGGATTGAATTGGTTCCATTCGGATTGAAAATCGTGTTAGGTCAATCCGACTTCAGATTCATTCGGATTGAAAATTTGGTTCAGATTTATTCGGATTAAAAGTTCGGATTGACTCGGATTAATTTTTGACCGATTTGGATCGAACGAAATGTAGAAATTTTTTTCGGATTGGTTCGCATTAACTCTGATTGATTCGGATTCAGATTCCAGAATGATTCGGAAGGAATGCTTATCCGATACTTTCGCCACCCTGGCGAAAGTATCGGATAGGAATTCCTTCCGAACCAATCCGAAATCATCCGAATCATTCCGGAATCTGTATCCGAACCAATCCGAGTTAATTCGAACCAATCCGAATTTTTTTGTACATTTCGTTAGATCCAAATCAGTCGAAAATTAATCCGACTCAATCCGGTTCAATCCGAACTTTCAATCCGAATGAATCCGAACCAAATTTCCAATCCGAATGAATCCGAACTGGGATTCAAAATTCAGTGTATATCAATCCGACTTCCGATTCATTCGGATTGAAACTTTGGTTCGGATTGGTTCTTTTTGGAGTTCGGATTGAACCGGATTGAGTCGGATTAATTTTTAAACGACTTGGGTCAAACGAAATGTAGAACTTTTTTCGGATTGGTTCAGATACAGATACAGTCGGTTTAAATCGGACTATTTTCGGATTGGATTACGGCGAAAATAAACCCTTGGAAAGAGAATAGAAAGCAGATTGAGATAATTGGAAGTTTGTTTGATTATCGTGCCTAATAGCAAGTATTAGATATAAACTAGGGAGGGGCAGAAAAGTACTCGCTCATCAAGCGGGGTCGATGTCTAGGGAAAATAGGGGTGAGTCGACGGGGCGAATAAAATCGCCAATCGGAATTGCTCGTGACGCAGAGTTTCGGAAAGTTCTCGTTATACACAGACACACTGTCTGATTTACGATTTACGAACGATCGTAATTCCCATTCCGGGAACGTTGTCAGTTATGCTGCTAATCGATAGCAGTTGCTTCAACCCTCCCTCATTTCCATTCTCGTATTAGCCTTATTTCATTTAGCATTTTAGTTCAGTAAAAAATCCAGATTTAACAGGGTGCCCGAAAAACTTCATTTTCAAAATTCCCTCACTTTTCCCTTGACTAATTTTTCATATTCCCTGACCATTAATATTCAAAGAACAGTAAGAGTGTCGGGAGTAGCCTGCAAATAGGATTGTTACGAAATCGGGACTGCATAATATTGCGCAATATGCTTAACTGAGTACTTGCGCACTGCGGCCCTTCCGAGGCGAGGGTCGCAACCGTCTCTCGCCCTGAAAAAATGCGTAGGCAAGCAATTCTAGGAATTACTAAACAAGGGGTTATTTAATAGGGGTCCAAATTTAGAATATTTTAAAGACAGAAATAAACCATTTGAGATTCAAATTTATTTATTTCAGACCAAAAAAAAAGTTTTTTTTACGATGAAAGATGAATTTTACACAAAACTGTTGAATTTTCGACCGAAAAGGGAAGACTTTCTAACACAATAGTTAAATTTTAACCACAATAGTTGAATTTTCAACCAAATTGCTAAATTTTCTAAAACATGATCGAATTTTTGAACAAGAAAGATAAAAATTCAATCAAAAAGAGTTGCAATTAATAATTTTTAACAAGGAAAAATGAATTTTTAATCCAAAAGGACGAATTTTTTGTCAAAATAGAAGAATTTTCAACAAACCAGATGAATTTGCGACCAAGAAGTTCAACTTTCAATCTAAAAAGTCAAATTTTTCAGAAAAAATTGACTTTAAACCCGAAAAGATGAATTTTCAACTAGAAAGGTCATTTTTAACCAAGAAAGACCATTTTTCCACCAAAAGTTGAATTTTTAACCCACAGAGATGAATTTTCAACAAAATGGTCGAATTTTTATTTGAAAAAAAAATAAGCTTCGAGCCAAAACGATGATTTTTTTAGACATTAGTGGTATTTTCAAGAAAAAATGTTATAGTTGATTCTTCAACAGGAAAAAAAAATATTTTCAAGAAAATAGATAAATTTTTCAACAAAATAATTAATTTTTCAACAAAATAGTAGAATATTCAACAAAAAAATCTGGACAAAAAATTCAATAGTTGCATTTTTAACAAAAAAGATTAAAATTTTACGAAAAGAGATGAATTTTAAAACCAAAAAGACTACATTTCAAAAAAAATACATGGATTTTCAAACAAATATTTGAATTTTATATTAAAAAAAGACCAATTTTTATCAAAAAATAGAAAAGTTAAACTGGCCGTAAAAAAATCAATTTTCAACAAAAAGAAAACGATGTTTTAACAAAATAGTCGAGTTCCTAAACAGATAAATTTTAAACTAAAATTAATTAAAAAATAAATAATAATTTATAACCAGGAAGATTGATTTTCTAACATGAAATATGAATTTTTAAAATAGTACACGAATTTTCAAACAGTTGAATTTTCGAATAAAAAAGGTCAATTTTCAACCACAAACGGAAAAGACAAATTTTGAGTAAAAATCCATTTTTGAAAGGTATTCAAATTTTCAACCACAGAGATGAATTCACAACAGAAATGCTTAATTTTTCTATAAAAAAAAAAAGAATTTTCAACAAACAAAAATTTTTCACTCAAAAGAGAAACTTTGAAGCCAAAAAACGAATTTTCAGCCAAAAAATATGAATTTTCAAATAAAAAATTAATTTTCAACAACAAAAAAGTATTATTAAAAAAAAAGTTGAATTTTTAACCAAAGAGATGAAATTTCAACTAAAATGAATTTTTTCAATAAAAAAACAACAATTTTCAACTATGAAGAATAATTTTCTAATATGAAAGACGAATTTTCAAAATAATACATGAATTTTCAAGCAAGTAGTTAAATTTTTTACCAAAAAAGCTCAATCGACCAAGAATGAAAAAATTGTCAGTACAAAAATTAATTTTCAACCAAAGCGATGAATTCGCAACTATAATGCTTAATTTTTCAACCAAAATTACGATTTTTCAATCAATATTTTCCAATCAAGACAAAAAAAAACAAGTTCCTCCAAGTTATTGAATTTTGAAGCCAGAGACGAATTTTCTGTACAAAAGTTGAATTTTCGACCCGAAAATGTAAATTTTCAACCAAACAGTCGCATTTTTACCCGAAAATGAGCAAATTTCAAAACGAGAAGATTAGTTTTCTACCCAAGAAAGCGAATTTTCAACCAAAAAAACTAAATTATTTTTAAACAAGAAAAAAACTGCTGAAGGACGCAATTCGAAACTTTCTCTTCGGGTATTTTTTACCCAGTGTGTATATGCTTTTACAAAATCCAGAAGAACAGAAAAATCTAAATGTAAGTAAATGTTATTTGATTTGTATATTTGTAATGTTCATAGCTTATCTTGAAAGTAAAAAGTCTAATTCGTCCCCAAAACCAAAAAATTGAGTATTTGTTTAAATGAAGTATTCTGGTAGCATGACTTATCCGCGCGGAAACGGAAATTTGCCTACTTTCGAATCACTAAACAAATAAGTTTTTCAGAACATATGGAGAAACAGAAAACACAGTTTTAAAGTACAAATCCTGAACTTTCCATTCATCAGTATTTAAGCCTATTTATCTTGATTTTTATGTAAAGAACAGCCTTTTAGAAAAAACGTAATTTCTCACAACAATGTTCAAGATGTGTTTGTTTATTTGAAAATATGTATATGTTTTTTCATATAAACCACTTTCAAACCCGTCCTGTTCAATTCTTGAGGATTTTCTCTATAAAAAGTAACAAAAGAAAGACAAAATTATTCAATTAGGAACGAAGATATGAGCTGTTAAAGTTTGCCGGGTGAACCTAACCCAGTGTGTATAACTCATTATAAATACTATAATGTTGAGCATGACTTATTTTCCCTAAAAGAGAATATTATTATTATTACTCTATATTAATGAAAAAATGAGAGAGATAAAATGAAAAACTTGTTCAAACAAAATTTCCTCTTCATCCACTTGATTTTATATTCTATGTTCTATTTTTATTGCCGCGGTCGACGTAACGCGTCAATATTCCCATTCTCTTCCGCTCTCTCGTTGCTGGATTTATATGAAGAGCATTCAAGGCAGCAGTGGTACTAATTGCTTTTAACCGTTTAAATTTTAAGGCCACTGAGTGACCAAAGGCTACTTCCCACATGGAATGCGCCCACGCTTCGTCGAGTATAATTTCTCGTAGTCTTTTTAATAATGAATGTTTCATGCTGCGACTGACTTGACTGACTGACTGTTAAAGTAAAACGACGTTCCTTTCAGTTTATGTATGGAAATCTCTCTTTAAAACGAACAGTCTTCTTAAGGTGATGAAACGGAAAGGTCATCTCTAATATAATGCTTCACCAAAGATGGCAAACGGTTATAGAAACGATTTTATTCAAATAACACCTATATACCTATTTACCTTATACCATATAACGACCTACTTTACACCTATATACCTATCCCACTACTTTCCGACCGAGCAAGTCACGCCTACCCCGAAAGGGAAATGGCTTGATGGTATAATAATAATAATAATAATAAATTAGCGTTTCTACCAGCACGATTTCAAAATCGGATCTACAAAATTACAGATTTTTCAGTCCAAACAGGGAAAATAGGGTGATTTTTCACGAAAATAGTGGAAATATCAACCAGAAAAGATTTTCTACCAAAAGAGATGAATTTCCGACCCAAAAAGATAAGTTGTCAATAAAAGAGTCATTTTTCAGGTTAAAAATTCGAATGAATTAGAAAATAGTTGACTTTTTAATCAGAAAAGATGAATTTTCAACAAAAAAGTTCATTTTCAGTCAATAAAGATGAATTTTCAACCAAAAAGTTAAATTTTCAATAAAAAAATTAATTTTTATTCAAACAGTTGCATTTACAAACAATTGTTAAACTTTCAATCAAAAGGGACGAATTTTTAACAAAATAGTTCAACTTTTAAACAAATATTTGAATTTTCAACCAAATTGTTGAATTGTCAAGCTAAAAGTTGAATTTTTTATATGGCAGTTGAAATTTTAATCCGAAAAATTGAGTTTAAAACAAATAAGTTAATTTTCCACCAAGAAATATGACTTTTCTACAAAAAATATAAATTTTGTATCCAAAAAGACAAATTTTCAACCAAGAAGTTGACTTTTTAACTATAAAAATATAAGTTTTCCACCAAAAACAGAATAGCTAAATTTTCAGCTTAAAAAACGAATTTTCAAAAAAAAAATTTTGTAGCAAATAGTCAAATTTTCAATCAAATAGTTAAACTTTCAAGCCAAAAAGACCATTTAAAAAAAAATGAATTTCCGACCAAAAAAGATGAATTTTCAATCATAAAAGATGAATTTTCAATAAAACAAAATTAATTTTCATATAAACAGTTGTATTTACAAGAAAATTGTTGAACTTTCAATAAAAAATGACGAATTTTTAACCAAATAATTCAACTTTTAACCAAATAGATGAATTTTCAACCAAATGGTCCAATTTTCAATCAAAGAAGATTCAAATTCAACCAAAAACAGTATTTTCAAACCAAAAAGATGATTTTTTGAAGAAGAAAGTTGAATTTTAAAGAAAACAGTTCATTTTAAACCAAGAAAAATGAATTTTCAACAAAAAAATTGTTTTTTGAATAAAATAGATGAATTTTTGACCAAAAAAAGATGACTTTAACAAAATATATGAATTTTTAACTAAATAGTCGAATTTTTCAGATGCCAGTTGAATTTTTAACCCGAAAAGTTGACTTTGAAAAAAATAAGTTAATTTTGCACCAAGAAAGATGACTTTTCTATAAAAAAAACATAAAATTTTTATTCAAAAAGGCTAATTATCAAGAAAATGCATTAATTTTTAAACAAGCAATTAAATTTTCAACCAAAAAGGTATAAGTTTTTCACTAAAAATAGAAGAGCTAAATTTTCAGTTTAAAAAACGAATTTTCCAAAACAAAAAAAAACGAATTTTCAACAATATAGTTACATTTTCAAGCAAATGGTCGAATTTTCAGTAAAAAAATAATAAACTCCAACCAAAAACAGTTAAAATTTCAATCAAATATTTGAACTTTCAAGTCGAAAAGACCATTTTTTTAGAAGGCAACTGAATTTTACACAAAAGTCAATTTGCAACCAAAAAAAAAGAATTTTCTTCCAAAAAAGATCATTTTTATAAAGATAATTTAATAAATGTATCCAAAAAGACGAATTTTTAAGATAATACAATAATTTGCAAACAAACAGTTGAATTTTCAACAACAAAAATTTTTCTGCAAAAAATAGAAGAGCGAAATTTTTGGTTTAAGAAACGAATTTTCAACAAAAAAACAAACTAGTTTTCAACAAAATAGTTTAATTTTCAACCAAATAGGTGGATCTAAAGAAAATAAATTTTCAAGAAGATTAATTTTCTAACAAACTGTTGAATTTTTAAGACAAAAAGAAAAATTTATAGAAGACAGTTGAATTTTCATCTGTCAACAAAAATTTTTTTTTTTTAAATTAGGTTTTCAACCTAAAAAAATTAATTTCGAACAAAAAATGCAATAGTTGATATTTCAAACGAAAAATATTTCAATTTGAAATAAAAGAGAGTGGAATTCAACCAAAAAAGTCCCATTTTTAACCAAATATTTGAATATTCAATAAAAACAGATTAATTTTTAACCAAAAAGATAAATTTTCTATCAAAAGACGATTTTTTAACAAATTATTTAAACTTTCAACCAAAAATAGGAACCTTCAACGTAAGAGGTGAATCCTAAAAAATGAATTCTCAACAAAATAGTTAATTTTCAACCAAATAGTTTAATTTTCAAAAAAAAGATGAATCTGCAACCAAAAAAGATAAATGCTTAATGAAACATGTAACAGTTGATATTTCAAGCAAACCAAGAATTTAAATTTTCAATTTTTAATCAGAAACAGTTGAATTGAATAAAAAAAAGACGAATCTTCATCTAAATAGTTTAATTTTCGTCCAAAATGATGAATCTGTAATCAAACAAATGAATTCTGAAGAAAGTAGTACAAGTTTTAACAAAATGATTGAATATTAAACAAAAAAAATGAATACTCAATCAAACAATTTTGATATTTTAACCAAAAAGAAATGTAATATAAAATCAAAAACAATTGAATGCAAAAAAAGACGAATTTTCAATAAAATAGTTGAATCCTCAACCAAAACGGATTAATTTTCAACCAACCGGTTTAGTTCTCGACCAAAAAAGACTTTTCAATAAAATCCTTGAATTTGCTAAAAGGGACTTAAAATTCCAACAAAATAATAGAATTTTTAACCAAACTAGTGGAATTATGTATCAAGAATAATGAACTTTTAACCAAAAATAGTTGGATTTTCTTATTGGGCCCTATTAATTAAGTTTAGATTTAAGGCCATGTGCCGAATGGGTCACGTGACCCATTCCTCACATGGCCTTAAGCAAGAAGAACGAGAAAAGGGTCAGTTTCTCAAAAAACAGGGTGAAAGAGCGCAATTCTTTTCAAAAAGGGGGAAAGAGGAAAACAGTATGACGTCTGAAATTAAGTAATTTCATCATAAAAGTTTAAGTCTTCCAAGATAGAAAATGTTGAAAACTGAGCCACCTTGCTTGAATCCTATAGATGAAAACTCGTAATTTCATGGAGGAAGAATTTCTGTTAGCTATAGTAAGTCATAGGGTGACCTCTATATTTTAAAATTGAAACTAACAGAATTATAAAAGTAGATTTCTCATTTTATCGATCGCCGATAATTATTTCGTTTATTTATTTTCACTATTACTTTCAATGTAAATTGTTTTTGAAGATATTCAATCTTTGATTGCTATGACTAACTTTCTCAATACACGGCGTAAAATAAAGTGTATTTCAG
>CAKNXH010050398.1:3506-25659 GCA_932178445.1 Andricus quercusramuli
AGAAAAGGACCCCTTCCAATTCATAAAAAATAGAAAACCAAAATTTCGTCCCTTCTAACTCTATCTATAAAAATCTTTTGAAAAAAATGTCCCCCCTTCCAATTCAGAATTCAGTTTCAATTTAGTTATTCAATTGTTGTTTGTCCATAAAAATGAGCACTTTTAATTAATTTTTAAATTGTTTAGTTTTGAATATTTGATTTAGAATTGCTCATTTTAAATAAACAGTCAAATATTGCTGAATATTTTGAAATTTTCGTAATTAACCAGAAAATATGCCGCTGTGTGTGAAGTGGGCGAGAAACCAACAATTGCAGTCTACGATATTCATCCCCTCAAAAGAAAAAAATCACTTGGTATCCAACTTGATAAAAATGATAAAAACAAGAAAAGAACCCCTTCCAATTCATAAAAAATAGAAAATCAAAATTTCCTCCCATCTAATTCACTTAAAATGTTAAAAATCAAAAATTTCCTTTTTTAAATTAAGAAATAAACATTGAAAATAAAGTCGGATCCTTCTACGCAATAAAAAAATTAAAAAGGAAAAATGGGTCCTTTACATTCAGAAAAAAATTAACAAAAATGTCTACCCTTCTAACTCTATCTATAAAAATCTTTTTAAAAAAATGTCCCATCTTCCAATTCAGAATTCAAATTCATTTCAGTTATTCAATTGTTATTTGTCCATAAAAATGAGTACTTTTAATTAATTTTTAGATTGCTTAGTTTTGAATATTAATGAATTAATTGACTTAGAATTGCTCATTTTAAATAAGCAGTCAAATATATCTGAATATTCTGAAATTTTCATGATTGACCAGAAAATATGCCGCTGTTTGTGAAGTGGGCGAGAAACCAACAATTGCAGTCTACGATCTTCATTCCCTCAAGAGAAAAAAATCGCTTGGTATCCCATACGATGCACCAGGTGTTGATCGATTTTCCTGTTTGTCATTCACCCTCGACAATAAGTACATTGTAGCCATCACCGGAGAACCAGACCAGATGATGTTATTTTACAACTGGGAGAAGGGCAAAGTGGAATCAAACATCAAAGTTGGAAATCCGCAAAATCCAAATTCGACCGTGAATTTGTTATCTTGCAATCCAGGAGATGTTGGAATAGTTGCAATTGGTGGACCCTTTATTTTCAAATTCCTAACAGTCTCTGAAACTGTCTGGCGTCCCTACGGCTTCACAAAAGCAGACAATCTCATCATCACTTCCTTAGCTTGGATGAACCTGGACAGACTATTAGCTGGTACCAGAGATGGCAAAATTCTCTTCCTAGAAAATGGAGAACTGAAAAATATTTACAAGATGATTGACACCACGATGATGAATCTAAAAATTCGTGAAGAGTATGTGATGCAAACTTCAGTGTCCCAAGCAAGTCTCGAATCCGGTAACAAAGGATGGGAACACGAAATCAGAAGCTTGACTGTCTTCAGCAATTATTTTGCTTTTGCATTTGGTCCCGGAAAAGTTGTTATCTTCGAGCAAGATGGTCAGCACAAATACGTGAAAAGAAATCTCTATAAAGTTCCTGCTCAGATATCAAAAGAGGAATCAGACCATCTGTATCGGATCAACACAATCAATTCGAATTTAAGTTCCGACAGGTTGATTGTGACCACTGGTTGGTCGCAAATCTTTTTTGCTAAAGTTGGAGGCTCGGATGGAAAGGTGGATCCTGAAGCACAAGAACTGAAAACGGTAGGTGAAAATCTACACCATGGACCAATCAGTAGTCTCTCGATGTGCACTTGGAAGCCCATTTTCATGACTTGCGGAGAACTTGATCGTAGTGTCCGAATCTGGAATTATGAATCTGAAAATTTGGTGATGATTAAGCAGTACTTGGAGGATATTTTCTGTGTTGCTTTGCATCCAAATGGTCTCTTCTGTCTGGTTGGATTCAGTGATAAACTGAGATTTATGACAATACTGATTGATGATCTTCTTGTGATGCATGAATTTCCGATAAGAAATTGCAGAACTGCAGCTTTCAGTCATGGTGGTCACCTTTTTGCTGCTGTGAATGGAAACATCATTCATATTTATTCCACTATGGATTTTCGAAGTCAATTTTTATTGAAAGGACATACAGGGAAAATTAAGGGATTTGTTTGGTCGAAAACTGATACCAAACTAGTCAGTATCGGATTGGAAGGAGCAATTTATGAATGGGATATGTATACTGGTGCCCGAGTTGGAGAAGTTATTCTAAAAGAAATTATTCTTAACGGTATTGTACTTTCTTCTGATGACTCGACAAGTTATTGCATCTCGAGTGATAATCAAATTCGGGAAATAAAGGACAGTTCGGTAAGTCTTCTGATTTTTAAATTACCTTCATCGATTGGAAGGAATAATAATTTTTTTCGGAAGGGCCACAGTGCGCGCGTACTTAGTCGAGTATATTGCGCAATATTGTGCAATATTGTGCAATATTGTGCAATCCCATTTGAAACGGTTCAGGCGGCCCTGAATGCTTACGTTTCGAGGGTAATCCCCGAAAATGTTATCATATGGCACTTGGAATGTAAATCAAATTTTCCTAAGATTCTTAAAAAAGCTCAAAATGATTTTTTAAGACTACACAAATATCAATTTAAAAAAAAAAATAATTTCCAAAAAAAAAGATGAATTCTCAACGAAAAGATGCTATACAAAACAAATTAATTTTTAACAAAACGAGTTACATTTTGAACCAAAAAACATTTTTCTGTCAAGAAAGAAAAAAATGTCAACCAAATAAAAAAAAAATTCGAATAATTACTTATTTTTTATTTTATTTATTTATCTGTTTTTGAGATTATATAAATATAATTTTCCTAAGATTCTGAAGAAAGGTCACGAAGATTTTTAAAGATTTCAGATATGCTAAATCCAAATTTCATCAAATTGAAAAAAAAATGAATTGAAAGAAAATAGTTGAATTTTGAACCAAAAAGATTTTTCAGTCAAGAAAAAAATGTTTAATCAAATCATAATTTGAAGGAAAAAATAATTGTTAATACAAAATAAAATAAAAATGTAGAATAACTATTTTTTAAGTTCATTTGTTTTGAAGATTATATAAATGAAATTCTCCTGGAATTCTTGACAAAATCCAAAAAGATTTTTCAAGATTTTTGATATGTCGAAAAATGTATCTAGAATTTTTTATGTTTTAGAATTTTATCAAGTTTTCGGAAAAATTCGAGGCAGTTTAAAAGATAATTAGGAATTTTAGAAATTTGGGAGAAATATATAAATATTTTATCAATTTTCGGGAACCTTGCAAAGTTTGAAAATGTTATGACACTTTTTTAATATTCTCTTAAAATTTATTTATCAAAACCAAAAATGATTTGAAATTTTTCCCGGAATCTCAAGAATATTTTTACATTGTTTCTTACATTTCAAAATTCTTGAGAGGATCAAAATTTTATTTCGAAATGGTCAATAATCTACATTTCTTTTAACATTTTTTGAAATCTTTGCAAATTTTTATTATTTTTGAAATATTTTCAAATTTCTATTATTTTTGAAATTTTTTCTAAACTTTTATATTTGTTTTAATATGATTCAAATTTTTCGTAAAATATTTTTTTAATCTTTTAAAATTAAAAAAATTGTAATTGTCTTTAAAAATTAATTCTTTCAAAATAAAAAATCATTTGAAATTTTCTTAGGAATCTTAAGAAGTTTTTGTTATTCCTTACAGAAAATTCTTAAAATATTACTTTTTACCGAAATTCCAAAAGTCTACATTTTGTTTAAAATTTTTTGAAATCTTTCCAAATTTTGAATTATTTTTGAAATTTGTACAAAACTTCTATATATTTTTCAGAATAATTCAAATTTATCTTTCAAATTTTGTTCAAATCTTTCAGGACGAAGAAATTGCCTTAAAATCTTTCAGATTTTTTTTCGACATTTTTAGAAATGTTTTAAAATGTTTCCAAATTTTGAAATTTTGAAATTTATTGTTCAGAACAAAAAATCATTTGAAATTGTCCCAGGAATCTGAAGGAATTACTAATTATTTCTCTTCAAATTTTTAAAAATCTTTTAAAATTAAAATTGAAAATTTTTTCTTTAAAATCGTCTCCATACTTTTTTGAAATTTTATGTAATCAATTGAAATGTTTTAAAATATGTTTGAATTTTCTCTTTATATTTATTTTTAAAAAATCATTTGAAATTTTCCCAGGAAACTTATGAAAATTTTTTTGCACTCTTCAACCCTTTTAAACTGATTAAAAAGCTCATTTCTTTTGAAATCTTAAAAAATCTACATTTTGTTTCTTCTTTTGAAATAATTGACTTTTCCTACAATTTTTTTAAATCCGTCAAAATTAAAAAAAAGAGCTCTTTAAGATGGGGATAAAAATTTTTTTTTGTTTTTTTTAAAGAAAAAGTTCTATTCTAAGTCTTTGTGCATAATTTTTTAATTGAGCCGTACTTACCCCGTACCTTGGTCGTCTATACCCCGTACTGCAGCCAAATTTGCCCTGTATCCAAGCCAATTTTACCCTGTTTCCAAGCGGACTTCATCTCGTGCTCTAGCCGAAATTACCCCGTTATCTAGTCAAATTTACCTCGTATCCTAACTGACTTTACCCTGTACCCTAGCCGACTTTAACCCGTACCCTAGCCACCTTTACCGCGTAGCCTGTTCGTCTTTACCCCATACCGTAGCCAACTTTGCCCTATACCCAAGCCAATTTTACCCCGTACCCGCCGACTTTCCCTCGTACCCTAGCCGAATTTACCTCGTAACCTGGTCAACTTTACCCTGTACCCTACACGAATTTACCATTTACCCAATCCAACTTTATTCCTTCCCCAACCTGACATGATCCCGTACCCTAGCCAACTTTGCCCCGTATCCGAACCGACCTTATCTCACACCCTAACGAATTCCCCCCGTAACCTAGTCAACTTTACCTCATCCTAACCTACTATACACAGTACCCTGGCCAAATTTACCCCATACCCTGGTCAACTTTACCCCATTCCATAGCTAAATTTACTTTGTAACCTAGAAAACTACTCCCCATATCCTAGCCGACTTTACCCCGCACCCTAAATAACTTTACCCCTATCCTAGCTAACTTTATTACAGACTTAATAGGTTACGAAGCCCTTTTTTGTCACCTGCTTTGAAAATTTTTTTCTAAAAGGTTTTACTTTTTAGGTATGGAGGTCATTCAATTTAGATGTGGAACTCAGTCTCGTTGTAATGGGGAAAGAAAATTCACTAATGCTTGCTACTTGCTCTGGTGGTGCTGTTCTTTCCATAAAGTATCCTCTACAAGAGCCGGTTGAATATCTTGATTTTCATATTCATCGCACTGATATCACAGAGGTGTTTTTTTAATCAACTATCAGGGCTCGGACTAATTTCATAGAAGGGGAAAGAAGATAGAAATTGGGGAATAGGAAAATATAGAACTATTCTATCTCTCTCAATGGGTCACTTTGCATCCCTAAAACTCTATCTTTTCTTATCCATCATCTCAATAATTTTCTGTCTTTTTCTCTATTCTACGTCACCAAGATAATATTTTTCTATCTCTCTTTCAATATACATTTTTTTTAACGTTTTGTTGCCCTCGCCCCACTGGCTGCCTCGCCCACTGACTGCCTCGCCCACTGGCTGCCTCGCCCCACTGGCCGCCTCGCCCTGTTCTACTCTAACGTAAATTTATATTGAAAGAGAGATAGAAAAAGATTTGCAATCTTTTTCAATCTCTTTCTCTATCTTCCGTAACCAAAGACCCTTACCTTTATCTTTACTTCATTCTATATCTTTAATATAAATTTGAATCTTGGTTTATCTCTTTTTCTATCTTCTATCATTTATTACAAAAATTAATTTGATATTCACTACGCGCCAGGAATACAACGTAGATTAGAACAGGGCGAGGCAACCAGGACGCCACATTTTGGAGTGCAGAGCACTTGTTCGAAATGATATCAAATTGTGTATGGTGTCGTTATAAAGCTTGATTCTTTGACTATAAAATTGCCTCGTGGCATTTTGACGTAGCTTGCCCATTACAGTTTCTACAACCATTTTCCAGAGACGCTGTGTTTTTGCTTAACTGTGAAAACGTGGGGCGAGGCAGCCAACCATATAATACACAGACGTATGATAATGTATAACTTCTTCATTAGGTCCAAGATGATATACAAAAATAAAAAATAAAGTTAAATGTCTTCTCTGACACATAATGGAACTCGAGAGAAAAAACAAAAAAAATTGGAAAAAATCGGAAAAATTAATGTCATCTTTGTTGCTGCTGTCCGAGGTTTCATAATGAGTTTAAACCTCCTTCGGGCGGCCTCGTCGAGGTGCGCCACAAGCAATTCACTTTTTAGCCTTTTCAGCATAATCTGCCGATTGTTGGCTACCTCGCCCCACACGTGCTTCTTTCCAAAAAAATTTCACACAAAAAAAGTATTTTGAATATTGAAAAACCAACCATTCTATCTTGTTAAGCAGAAAATTCTACTGCGGAAAATACTCAATCAAATTTTTTTTACACAATCTATACACGAAGAAGAAGAAATTCGCTGCCTCGCCCAACTGGCTGCCTCGCACAACTGGCTGCCTCGCCCCACTGGCTGCCTCGCCCCACTGGCTGCCTCGCCCTGTTCTACTCTAACGCAAATTTTTATTGAAAGAGAGATAGAAAAAGATAGACGTTGATAGATATGTAGTACAGGATGAAATAGAGAAGAGGAGATTGAATAGCACAGATGGGAATTTAGATTGGCATAGAGACAACTCAAATATTCGGTTTAAAATTCATGTATTTTATTGAAAATGCGAATTTTGTGGGAGAATATTTAATCTTCTTAGTGACTAATTCATCTTTTTGGTTAAAATTTAATTTATTTGGTTAGACATTATTTTTTTATTGAAAACTAATTTTTTAATTAAAAATTTGTTCTTTTTTCTATAAAATTAATCTTTTTGGTTGAAATTTAATTTCATTGGTTAAAGATTAGTTTTTTTATTAAAAATTAATTTTCTAAATCAAAAATTTGACTAAATTTTTAGTCAACATTTTTTTTATATATATTTAATCTTTTTTTGTAGAAAATTCATCTATTTTGTTAAAAATTGTTCTTATTTTGTATAAAATTGTTCTTATTTTGTATAAAATTGATCTTTTTGGTTGAAATTTAATCTCTTTGGTTAAAAATTAGTTTTTTTATTGAGAATTAATTTTTTTAACTAAAAACTTAACTCGAACTGAAAATTAAACTATTTTATTTTTTGTTGAAAATTAATCTTTTTTAATTGAAAATGCATGTATTTTTGAAAAAAAATATTCTTTTTAAGTAGGAAATTAATTTTTTGTTTGAAATTTTATTTCTTCAGTTGAAATTTTTTTTTTTTATTAAAAATTAATTTTTTCAACTGAATATTTCATTATACCATTTTTTGTCTATATTTTTTTGTATAGATATTTAATTTTTTGGTAGAGCGTTAAAACATTAACTATTTGATTACAATTATATTTTTTTTTGTCAAAAAACCTGAATAATTAAAGTGAATTTTCAACTACAATGGCGAAACTTCAACTAAAAAAATTAAATTTTTAACAAAATACATGAATTTCAAACTAAAAAAAAACAGCTTTTAACCAAAATTAGAATATTTAAAATATCAGAAAAATAAATACTTGACCAAAAAAAACGAATTTTCAACAAAATAGTTTTGTTTTTCATCCAACAAAATTATTTTAAAGTCAAAAATAGAAGAATTAAATTTTCAGTTAAGACAATAAATTTTCAACCAAAAAAAAATGAATTCTCAACAAAATAATTCAATTTTAAACAATATTTTAATTTGCAGTTGGAAAAGTGAATTAAAAAATCGAGTTTTCAGCAAATTTGATTAATTTTCAACTAAAAATAGAAATTTTCATGCTAAAATGGAATAATTATATCTTCAGTTGAAAAAATAATTTTCAACTAAAAAGAAACGAATTTTCAACAAAAGAAATTAATTTTTATCAGAATGATATTTCAACCAAAAATATGAAATTGTGACGAAATAGTGAACTGTTCTACCCAAAAATGAATTTTCTATCAACAGAAAAATTAATTTTCAACTAGTTTTTTTTCAATAAAAGAAATGAATCCTTAACAAAAAACATAATAGTTAATTTTGTTATTAAACAGATGATTTTTTAATGAAAACGATTACATTTTTGTCAGAAAAGGTAATGTGCCACAAAAAATTGAATAATTAAAGTGAATCTTCAACTAAAAAAATTTAATTTTCAACCAAATCATGAAGTTTAAACTAAAAATAGAAATTGTCTACAAAAAATAATTTAGGATAATTTTCAGTTGGTAAAATAAATTTTCAACTAAAAGCCAAACGAATTTCCAACAAATTTATTTTCAACCAAAGAAATTAATTTTTTTGGTTCAAAATTATTTTTTTAACAGAAAATTGAACTATTTCATTTTTAATCTCTTTTGGTTGGAATATCAAATATTCAATTGTTTGTTAAAATTCATATTTTTTTTGTTATAGGTTACACTACTTTGTTGAAAAGTAATTTTTTTGGTTGAAGATTCATTACTTTAGTTAAAAATTCATCTCTATGACTGAAAATTCAACAATTCTGTTAAAAATTTCGCTTTTTTTGGTTCAAAATTAATTTTTGAGTCGAAAACTTGACTTTTTGGCCCAAAATTAATCTTCTTATTAAAAACTCATCTTTTTGGTTAAATCTTAATTATTTTAAGCTATGTTTCAGGCCTGAATTTATATTGACGAAGAGATACAATGGGATAAATTTCCCCTATCTCTTTCTATCCTGAGGATTCAAAATTATTCAAAAAGATAGGACCTCTAACTTCATTCTCAAAAAAAGTTTCAAATAGTGTCAAGAGTCCGAGCCCTGAACTACACACTAATTATTGAAGATTTCATAATTTCCTAAATAAATTTGTTATCAATATCTAGATGGCTATTGCCTATAATGAGCAGATTTTGATAACAACTGGTACAGATGGCACATTATGCTTCTGGAAGATACTCTATCAAGACAACAAAATGGAAAAGACCTTTTACATAAGTGAAGTTTTGATTGGAAGAAGTGAGCTGGAGGAAAAACTACAAAATATAAACGAACTGGCAATCAGAATAGGAGAATTAGAGACCGAACACATCTACAAAATGCGGCAAATTGAAATTCAGCACAATGATTCTGTTCGTGAAATTCATCAAGGATATTGTGAAGCTATCGAAGTATTGAAAGAAAATATCGAACAACTGCAGGAGGAACACGTGAATGAACTGAATACTATAAATACCGAGATAGTGAAAATGAAGGCAGCTCATGAGAAGATGATTCAACAAATGGAAACTAGTTATGAAGCTAAGCTCATCACAGAATACGACAAGTACCAAGATTTTGAAGAAAAGAATAGTCTCATGCGTGAAGAATATGAGAAGAAGATTGAAGAGCTCGAGGAAAGTAAAAAGAAAACGAGTGACGAATTGATTTCTAAATATGAGGCACAGCTTTACGAGAAGAATGCCAATTTGGAAGAACTTCGTGAAGAAATGGAACATCGAGCCAGAATAGATGAGCAGATGAAGATTCAAATTGAAGATGATGCCGACCGGGAAATAGTTGAGATTCGAGCCAAATACGAGAGTCTTCTCTACGATGAGAAGCAGGCTAATTTAAAACTGAAAGGTGAAATAGGAGTACTTCGGAACAAATTCTTCATCAGCCAGAAAGAAACGGACGATCTCAAGAGGCAAGTGAATCACCTGAAAGGTGAGCAGGTCACCTTCCAGAAGAGCATGCAGGAATTGGACAAGGAAGTCTTGAATCTGAAAAGGGAAATCACCGAAAGGGATACCACAATTCAAGAAAAGGAGCGTCAGATTCATGACCTAAATAGGGACAAGCAGGAGTTGGAAAAGTTCAAGTTTGTCCTCGAGCATAAGATCAACGAACTGAAGAATCAAATTGAGCCTAAAGACAAAGAAATCAAAGAACTTAGGGAAAAGATCCGTGATATGGAGACGGAATTGGTCAATCTTCACAAAGTAAACGTGAATTTAGAGTTGCAGTATCATGGATTGAAAGAAAAATTAGGAACAGCGAGGCGAGAACTTCAGGTGGAAATACAGAAGAACAGAAAGAATCAGATGCTTCTGAAGAAGATGCATATTGACATTTTTGATGCCGCTGGTCTCGTTCAAGAACCGCGAGCTTTAAAAACTGCGGTGATGAATCTTCATCATAAATATTGCAATGACGAAGAATTTTTACGGATTCGGAAAGAAGATTTGGATGTACAGTGCGAATTTGTCAAGCAGAGGGACCATCTTGAGAGGACAATTGCAAGTCTTCGGAAGCAGGTTTTTCACGATACTTCGAGTGGGACTAAAGATACGGAAAAGCTGATGGACGAGAATGTGATGCTGATTGTGGAAATGAATTCTTTGAGAGAAGGACTCAAAAGAGCCCAGAAACATATCAGTGATATGGAATATCTTTTGGGGGTGAGGGCCAAAGATGTTGGCCCAATGGAGGCGAAAAGTAAATTAGCTAAGGCTTGTCATGGTAATGAAGAATTGCAATTAAAATATAAAAGCGAGATGCAGGAGTGTCAGCGAGTTATTACCGTTTTAAAAGACGATATTAGGAGACTAGTTTCTAAGATTGTTCCTACGTAAAGTAATTAAATAAGTAACTGTAATTAATTAAATAAATGTAATTTAATAACAAAAATAACAGATTATTTTCATTAATTTTTTTTCTGAAAAAAGATTTTCTTTCGCTCCGCTGGGAGTCGAACCACAGCACTTCTGATTTCCTATATCCCCTATTGTACCCTGTATTCAGTTCAGGTCCCTAAAGTACCCTATTTTTAAGATTTAGTCCCTATGGTACCCTATTTGCACGCCAAAATATGACTTCAAAAAAGTTATAATTAGATCAAAGCTTCCAAGAGTCAGGGATTTTGAAAAAATTGCAAAAATCGTGAATTTTCTGTAACAAGTAACAGTAAAAAATAATCAGGATTGCTACACAGTCACTATTAGTCACTTTTTTAAATGAAAATTTCACATTAGTCACCATTCTGATATGCTCCTTACCTTTGGGTGGGATTTGTTGGAATTAGTAAGGATATACGTCAGGATAATGGATGTTTCTCTACACAGAGAGAATGAAAAGGAATTATCTCATCAGATGATAAGAGACAGGAGAGGCAGGGGAACCATAGGAGGGAAGGTTGCCATCTTATTAAAGGAGGGAAGTATGGTGGATAGACTTTAAGGGAGATAGCGGATAGAAGAGTTATCTGGAGAGTACCAGAGGAGTGAATGAGAAGATAAATGTCGAGGGAGGTGGAAAGGGGGTAATGTGTATCTCGTAAGATAGAACGAGATAGCAGGTTGGAAGAGTGATCTAGTGAGTACCAGAGGAGGGAAAGAGAGGATAAATGTCGAAGGAGGTGGAAAGGCGGAGTGATGTGTATCTCGTAAGATAGAAAGAGATAGTAGGTTGAAAGACGTATTTTTGATTCCGATTTTCTTCTGTAATGAATTTGATTAGCACGGTTTAAATTCGTGAGTAATTGGGAAAGGGATGAAGTTAGTCAGTGTGTCGGCTGAAATGGCTGGTGTGCCAGCTGTCTCAGCGGAAACGGGTAGGATGGTATGCCAGCTAACCCGTTAGCGGAGGGAAAAAGGGGGAGAAGTTGAATGACCAAAAAAAAATCAAAGAGCTGTATTTGAAATGTTGTCTTTATTCAGATATATCGTACCATGTTGTACAGAGATAAGCGGTAGTTCTTAGGCGTGGTAGAGATGCGTCGTCAATTGGCCTCTGGCTGGCTCTGGCTACCAACTACCAAACACTTCTGTCGACTGTCGTTCTGGTCCCGTGCGCGCCCTTTTAACGGGGAGACTGCGTGGGCGTTGCGTGGGAGTCGAGCGGTGGGGGTAGAAAATCGTTAGGTGGGAGATGCGCGCGTCGAGTTTCGAGGGCGCTCTACTCGCGACTCTCGCCTCTACTCGCCCTGCCGCCTTGCTGACGTCACTGCTGACGTCACTTCATGGAGTACCTATTTCTCTCTCTCTTACATGCGGGTCTAATTACTAGTTATTATAATTTAAAATGGTTGCCTACTGAATGAATAAACGTCGTCTGCGAGTGTTTTAAATCTACCAATAAAAGAGTCTCGCTCTATGCGAGCCGCGTATAACAATTCTTTCAATAAATTAACTCATGGGTTAATCACTATTCAATTCAGTTCCATGCCTATTTCTGAATTGTCATGAATTCTTTTGAAATGTTTAACGGTATTTTTAAAAATTCCGAGAAACTATTAATAGATTTCAATAATTTTAAGGGATTTTTAAGATTCCGGGGTATTTAGAAATCTAAGGCATTTTCAAGATCTTTTAATTTGAAATATTTTCGGGAAATTTAAAAGATTCCAAGGAATTATTAGAAAATTTCATTAATTTGAAGGGATTTTAAAGCGTTTGAAATATTGTAGGCTATTTTAATAGACTACAAAGGAATTTTCGATTGATTTCAGTAATTTAGGTAGATTTCAAAGGATTAAAAATATTTTAGGAAATTTCAAACGATTCCCAGCAATTTTTTATTTATTTCCACAGTTTGAAAGGATTTCAAAGACTTTGAAATATTTTAGGATACTTTAAAAGATTTTAAGGCATTTTCAAGCCATTTAAAGAGATTTCAATTTTTTTAAGAATTTTAATATTTTAATGGATTTAAAAGAATTTATTCACAAGAAGTGAGAGATTTCGTAGGGTTTCAAAGATTTGAATAGATTTTCAAATATTGTTTGCAATTTATTTTAAATTCGCCCTGAATTCTTATTAATTTATCCTAAGTTGTTTTGAAATCTTTTGAATTCTTCTAAATTTACTCAATTTTACTCAATTCAACGGATTTTGAAAAAGTTTTTATTAAATTCATCCTGAAGTCTTTTAAACTCACCTTAAATTCTTAGGCATTTCATCAAATTCCTTTGAATTCCCTTGAATTTTCCTAAGCTCATTTCAAAGTTACTAAATTCAATGACATTTTTTTTATATTTTGAAATTGTTTTCAATTCATTTGAATTTTTTTAATTCACCTTGAAGTTTTATGAATTTTATGAATTTCATCGAATTCTTCCTGTTTACCTTAAATTCCTCTAAATTTGTTCCAATTTTACTTCTCTAATTCTAAAGAAGTATATAAAGTATAAAATAAGTATAATAAAATAAAATATAATGAAGAATTCAATTAAAAAAATAATTTTTATAAGATTCTTGAGGAAATTAAAAAAGATTTTTGAATATTTCGGATATTTCAAAAAAGAATCTAGAAGATTTTAAAGAAATTTCTTTCATTTTACAGTATCTTGCAAAATATTTGAAAAAATTCTAATCTATTTAGAAGATATTTAGGTTTTTTAGAAGTTTGGAAGAAATCAAAAACTATTGGATGAATTTTCGGAAATGTTTCGAAGTTTCAAAATATTTTCAATCTATTCAAAAACTCTTAAATACCCTAAAATAGTTTTAGCTGGCTCGAATTTTTCTGAAATTTGTTAAAAATAATTTAAAATGTTTTAAAATATTGCCTTAAAATCTTCCAAATTTTCCCAGAAATTTCAAGAAAATTTGATTATTCTCTTGAAACTTTTCAAAAAACTTGTAAAGCTTCTACATTTTGTAAAATCTTCGAAAGTTTAAAATTATTTTGGAATCTCTTCAAATCCTATAACTATTTCTTGAATTTACTCGATTTTTTTTATTGTTTAATCTTACCGAATTGAAATATTTTGTTTAAAAATATTCTACACTATTTTTCGAAATTTTAGGATATCGTTTGAAATGTTTTGAAATTTTCTCAATTTTTTTTAAAAGTTTTTTTCTTCAAAATAAAAAATCATTTTCAATTTCCCCAAGAATCTTAAGATTTGTTTTAAAAATTCTTTTCAGAATTTCTCTTGAACTCCTCTTAAACTTACTCAGGTTTTTTCTAAAAAGATGTAATATGGCAAAATTGCAAAATTATGCTTTAAAATCTATTTTTCGAAATTCAATGTAATATTTTGAAATCTTTTTCAATTTTCTCTTAAACTTCATTTTTCAAACAAAGAAAAATAATCATAAAAAACTTTCCCATAAATATTAAGAAAATTCTTTTTTTAATCCTTTCAAAATTGTTAAACATTCTAATATTTTTAAATTATCCAAATTTTTCGTGAATTTTTATTTCAATTCTGCAAAATTAAAAAAATGGTCTTAAAATCTTTTAGATTCTTTTCAAGAATTTTAGAAATATTTTGAAATGTTTTTAAATATTCTGCTAAAATTAATTTTTAAAAATAAAAAATCAATTTAATTTTTCCTAGGAACCTAAAAAAATTTTTCATTTTCTTGAAACCTTACAAAATTCCTAAAATATCTTGCAAAATTTTTATTATTTTTGAATCGCTTCAAAACTTCTTAGTACCTCTTAAGCTTACTCAAATTTGTTATAAAAATATGTATCATGGCAAATTTTTCTCTGAAATCTTTTACTCTTTTTAAAATTTTAGGAAATAATTTAAAATGTTTTGTAATATTTTTCTATTTTTTCTTAGAATTCATTAATAAAAAAATCATTTGATTTTTTCACATGAACCTTAAGAATATTTTTTTCATCCACTTGGCTCCCTGCAAAATTGAGTTTGCCTAAAAAATTTGTAAATCCTAAAAAAATTAAAATAATGTTCTTTAAAGTCTTCTACATTTTTTCCATACATTTTAAAATCTTAAAAACTGAAATTAAGCTATTTTATTCTTTGTAAAAAATTTAACTTTTTATTTAAAAATGATCTATTTTGTTTAGAAAATTGTCTTTTTTTGGAAGAAAATTATTTGTTTTCGTTGAAAATTGATGTATTTTGTTAAAAATTATTCTTTTTTGGCAAAAAATTAATCTTTTTGGTTAAAATTTCATTTCTTTGGCTGAAAATTAGTTTTTCTACTAAAAATTTAACTATTTCCCAGGAAAATGATTTTATTTGCTTAAAAACTTATTTCTTTAATTGAAAATTAAAATATTCGATTTTTTTGTTTTGAAAATTTATCTTTTTATTTAAAAATTAATCTATTTTGTTAAAAAATTGTCTTTTTTGGTAGAAAATTAATCTTCTGGGTTGAGAATTCAACTATTTTATTATGATAATACAGATTCCTTCAAAAATAACAGAATAGAGCCCCTTAAAATAAGTAAAACAATCAAATTTTTTCTCTTTAGATTTATTTTTTAAATTTAGAAAGAAGCGCATTTTTTTTAGTCCGAAATAAAAAAATGTGCAGTGAAAAATTTAATTGTTAAAAATTGAAAATTTTTGTTGAAAAGTCATATTTTTTCAACAGCTGAATATTTCTTCCAATAGCTGAATATTTTTTCAATAGCTAAATATTTTCTTCAATAGCTGAATATTTTTTCACCGGCTGAATATTTTTTCAACATTTGTCTTTTTTTATATTTTCAGCTTAAAAATTGAATAATTTGTTTGAATTTTTTTAACCTTCTTGATGAAGAATTTTTTTTACGAATTTAACTATTTTTGTTTAAAAATTAATAATTTTTTTGTTGTTGAAATATTCTTGGCTAAAAGTTGAGCTATTTTATGAAAAATTCATTTTTTTGTTTGAAGAGTCATCTCTTTGATTAAAAATTTAACTATGCTGTCGAAAATTCTTTTTTTTTAATGAAAATATTATTGCATTTCTGGTTCAAAATGGGTCTTTTTGTAATTGAAAATTCATTTTCTTTATTGAAAATTAGGCTTCTTGGACCGAAAATTAAACAATTCTACGATTTAGTTGATATTTTTCTCTTTTTTGATTGAAAAAACTTTCTTGGTTTGAAAATTCATCTTTTTCGTTTGAAAATGCATCTCCTTTGGTAGAAATTTCATTTTTTAGTCCCATCTTTTTTAGTTGAGAAATCAACAGTTTTGTTGAATATTTATCATTCTGGCTTAAAAATTTTAAAAAAATAGGTTAAAAATTGTTTTCTTTCTTGACTGAGAAATCTTTTTTTTTTTTTTTAATTCAATTTTTGTTGAAAGTTAAGCTAATATGGTAAACATTAATTTTTTTTCTAAGATTCATCTCTGCTTGAAAATTTAACTAATTTGTTGGAAACTTATTTTTTAAAGTAAAAATGTAATTATTTCATTTCTGGTTAAAAAATTATCTTTTTTAGTTGCAAATCCATGTGTTTTGTTGAAAGTTCGTCTTTTTTGGTAGAAAATTAATCTTTTTAGGTAGAAAATTAATCTTCTTGGTTGCAAAATTAAATTATATAGTTAAAAATTTATTTATTAATTTATTTTCAATTATATAATTCTAAATTTTTGAATTAATTTATCTATTTTGGTGGAAAATCGACTATTTGGATAAAAATTAACAATTTTGTTCAAAATTTATATTTGTGGGTTGAAAATTCAACTGTTCTGTAGAAAAATCGTGTTTTTGGCCTTAAAAATTTCACAACTTAGTTGATATTTTTTTCTTCTTTTACTAGAAAAAAAACATTATTTCATTCATGGTTAAAAATTGATTTACTTTAGTTCAAAAACTATGTATTTTGTTGAAAATTCGTCTTTTTTGGTAGAAATTTAGTTTTTTTGGTTGAACATTCAACCATCTAGTTAAAAATTAATTTATTTTGATGATAATTCGTCCTTTTGGGTTAAAAATGTAACTATTGTTATGGAAAATTCTACTTTTTGGTTAAAAATTAACGATTTTGTTTTAAAAAATCATATTTCTGGATTGAAAATTCAACTGTTTTGAAGAAAATTATCTGTTTAGCGTGAACATTCCAGAACTTGGTTAACTTTTTTTCCTTTTTTGGCTGAAAGATCTTTTTTAGCTGATAATTAATTTTTCTGAAAATTTATCTTTTTTGGCGGAAAATTAATCTTCTTAATTAAAAATTAATCTTTCTGGTTGAAAATTCATCTATTTTTATGAAAATTCGTATTTTTGAGCTGAAATTTTAAATATTTTGTTAAAAAAAGTCGACTGCTTGATTGAAAATTAACGATTTTGTTCAAAATTCATATTTTTGTGTTGAAAATTAATCTCTTTTGGTAAAAATTTCAATTTTCAGTTGCACCTTTTTTGGTTGAAAATTCAACTCTTTTGTAGACAATGCGTCATTTTGTTTAGTGAATTTGAAAATTTAGTTAAAATTTAGTTTCTTTTAACCATTTTGATGAAAATCGTATTTTTTGGTTGAATAGAACAGATTTTTATTAAAAATTAAAATAGTTTTTGGTTGAAACTTGATCTACTTTGTTAATAATTAATTTTTTTGTTTGAAGAGTCATCTCTGATTAAAAATTGAACTATTTTGTCAAAAAAATCGTTTTTTAACTAAAAATATTACTATTTTTAGATAAATATGGATCTCTTTTATTTAAAAATTCATGTCCTTTGTTGAAAATTCATCCTTTTTGGTAGAAATTTCAACTTTTTTGGTTAAAATCTAACTTTCTGGTTGAAAATCCATCATCTTTTGATTAAAATCTTTTTTTCGTTAAAGTTTCATCTCTCTGGTAGAAAATTTAACTATCTGGTTAAAAATTGTTCTTTTCTTCGGTCAAAAATTATTATTTTTTAACTGAAAATGTAACTATTCCATTTTTGGTTCGAAATTGATCTTTTTTATTTGAAAATTTACATATTTTGTTGAAAATTCGTCTTTTGAGGTTGAAATGTTAGTTCGAAGATCCATTTTTTCTTTTGGTTGAAATTTATATTTTTTATCGAAAATTTAACTATTTAATGAAAAATTTATCAATTTATATGAAAATTCGTTTCTTTAGGTCAAAAATTGAAGTAGATTGATGGAAAATTTTACTATTTGGTTAAAACAGTTCATTTTATTCAAAATTCATATTTTTCGCTTTGAAAATTGAACTCTTTTCTAGAAAATTTTTGTTGAGGATTAAACTATTTTCTTTAAAATTCATATTTTTTGGTTAAATTTAACTTTTTTTTCATTTAAAATAAAAATCTTCTTAGTGAAAATATAAACTATTACATTTTTTTAGAATTTATCTAATTTGTTAGAAGATTTATTTTAAATAAAGTTTTTTTTTGTATTTGATAGTTAATTTAGTTAAAAATTTAACTATTCTGTTGAAAATTATATTTTTTTTTGTAAAAAAGTAATTTTTAAACTAAAATTATAACAATTCCATTTGTGGTAGAAAATTGTTCTTTTTATCTGAAAATTCATGTATTTTGTTGAAAATGTGTCTTTTTTATAAAAAATTAATCCTCCTGATCGAAAATTCATCTTGGTGGTTAAAATTTTAACTATTTGTTTATAAACTCATGACAATAAAAAATTGCAATTAAAATATAAAAGTGAGGTGCAGAAATGTGGGCGAGTTATAACCCTTTTTAAAAAGAAAATATTTAGGAGCCTATTTTCTAAAATTCTTCCTTAATTAAGTAATTAAATAAGCGAAAGTAATTAAGTAAACGAATATAATAATTGAAAAATTAAAAATGTGGCTGAAAACTCAATTATTTTGTTGAAAAATTAATTAGTTTGTTGAAAATTCAACAATTTGGTCAACAAATTAATTATTTACAATTAAAATTTAATTAAATAATTTATTGGCTTCCGTTTTCGGTACCGATCGCGAGAGAACTGTTTTGTGTCAAGTGTTGGTTTTTTTGGCTTTGGTGAAGGGAATCAGCGTGTGTGGAAGGAGAAAGGGCATTGAGTGCGGAGATCAGGTGTGAAGGAAGAAGGGTGAGTGTAGGCAAGGGTGTAGAGGTTGAAAGTGAGGTGTGTGAAAAGGAAATTGGAGTGTACGAAAGTTTTGAGGTTAGGAGTGAAAAATTGTTGTGCGGCAAGGGGGGTAAGAGATAGGCAGGTGAAGAGAGGGTAGCGTCGTGGAACAGTGGGTAAGGTTGGATACGGGGATGTCGACGACGGTAAGAAGTCCGCAAACGGGCGCCAGAGGTCAGGCGGGAGATGAGGCAATTGCTGACGAGGTTGCGAGCTCGGTTAGTGGAGTGAAGGGGGACAGTAGCGGTAGTGGTAGCGGTAGCGGTCAAGAGTCGTTTAAGACGCCGACTAGGGTGGGGATGGCAGAGAGAAGGGATTCAGGTACGGCCCATAAAGGCGGGAGGCCCTCTAACCTACAACGCCTGAACAAGCTAGGCAGCGCGGGCTCGAATCGAAGTTTGGACGAATGGCGAAAAAAAGGAAACGTGACCAGTAGTGAGGGGGAAGACAAACGAAAAAGAGAGGAAGGGGACGATGAGTTAGAAACGGATAAGGAAAGCAAGAAAGGCAGGAATAAACTCACTAAACGGAAAACACCAGATAGAGATAGGGGGGACGGAGGGATGTTTGAAAAATTAGAGGCTCTCATAAAAAGGTTTAGAGAGGAAACAAGGAGAAGTTTGGAAGACATGAATAGACAGGGAAATGCTGTAAGGGGGGAAGTAAGGAAAGTAAGAGAAAAGTGGGAGGAGTGGGATAAAATCTGGAAAGAGGAGAAGGATAAGGTATGGCGTAAGCTAGAGAGCATAGAGAATAGACAGAAGGAGGATGACGAAAGGAGAAATATTGAGATAAAACAGCTGGAAGAACGGGTGAACAACTTAGAATTGAGGAATGAACATATGGGGAAAGAAACAGAGGGTGCGGAAATAGACATAGGGAGTAATAAGAACGTGCAAAATGAGAATGAAAGATTGAAGAAGAGACTGAGTGACATTGAAAGGAGATTGGAAGGGGAAGAAAAGGCTAAGAGAAAAAATAACATAATTATTAAGGGATTGACAATGGAGAGTGAAACAGGGGAGGCGGAAATCATAAATCTTCTGAGAAATATTGGAGTGCAGGTAAGGGTAGAAGGAGTTAAGAGGATAGGAGGGACGAACGAAGGAAAGGAAGGAATGTTTGTAGTAAAAGTAGGGAGTGAGGAGGAGAAAAAGAAAATTATGGAGAACAAAAAATTATTGAAAGGAAGAAGGGAAAGAATTGAAGAGGATCTGACATGGAGGGAGAGGAAAAGGAGATGGCAAATAGACCAGAGGGCATGGATAGAGAGGAAAAAGGGGCACATGGTATGGATAGGGAGAGACAGATTATGGATAAATGGAGAGGAATGGTTCTGGGACGAGGAATCAGAAGAAATAAGGAAGAAGGAAAAAAGAGTTGAGAAAGGTAGAAAAAAGGAAGATACAAAAGATGTTAGCGAGCAAACAGAGGGGTTTCCAAAAAGCAAGGCGGAAGAAAAGTAAGGAGGATAGGAGAGGGAAGGGATGGGAAAAACGTAAAAATAGCTTTCTGGAATGTGTCAGGCTTGAAGAACAAGAATGAAGGATTTTGGCGGGAGTTAGAAAAATGGGATGTGATTATGATGAGTGAAACATGGGCAGATGAGAAGGATTGGAAGGGGATGAAAAGGATGCTACCTAAAGGGTATGTGTGGACAATGCAAGAATCGAGAAAGGAACACGTTAAAGGTAGAGGGATGGGCGGCATGGTCTCGGGGGTGAGAAAAGAACTGGCAGTAAAAGGGAGAACAGAGGAGGATAGAGAGGAAAAGGATGGAACAATGGTAAGAAGGATTGTAATTGGAAAAGTCAAAATAGCGGTGGTTTGTGTATATAGAAGAAGAGGGGAAGAGGAAGGTTGGAGAGAAATAAGGAGGTGGATGGAGGAAAAGAAGGAAGAGTTGGTTTTGATAGGAGGTGACTTGAATGCTTGGACTGGCGAGCAAGGGGGAGGGACTTGGGATGAAGAAGAGGAGGCCTATATAAGGAGCTCCAAACATAGGGAGATAGACAGGGAGGGGAGGAGGTTACTAGAAGTAATAGGAGAAACAGGATGGTTCATATGTAATGGCAATATGAAAGGAGATGAGAAGGGAGAGATCACATTTGTAGGTAAGGGAGAGACGGTTATAGACTACATCCTGGCGGAAGAAAGAATGAGGAATATGATATGCAGTATGAAGGTGGGGAATGAGATAGGGTCCGAGCACTTCCCAGTAATAGCGACACTGAAAGGTGGCGTCCACAAGCGCGGTAGAGGGAGAAAGGAAAGAGGGGGGGAAAGGAACGCGAAAATGGGAGACTGGGGGTTAGATAAATTAAAAGTGTTTGAACAAAAAATGGAAAAGGAGAATGTTAGATATGAGAAGGAGGAGGAAGTAGACGTGTTGATTGAGAGGTTGAAAGGGTCGATTGAGAAGGTAAGGGATGAGATAGGTGCGAAAGAAGGAAGAGAAAAGGGAAAGAGAGGCTGGTGGGATGAGGAATGCAGGGAGAGTAAGGAGAGAATGAAAGAGTCTGTAAGAAAATGGAGGAAAGGAGAAATAGAGAAGGCGGAGTACAACATGAGAAAAAGAGAACATGAGAGGATGCTGGAAGGGAAAAAGCAAAAAGGAAAGGAGAAATACAAGGAAGAAGTAGAAAAAGCAATCAAAGAAGGTAGGGTTTGGGATGTGATAAACAGGGAAAGAGGAGGAAGGAGGGGCGTGAATGAAGAAATAGAAATGGATGAATGGACGGATTATTTTAAGGGTCTGCTAGGGGGAGAACAAAATAGGATCGAAGGGGAAAATAGAAAGACAGTCCAGGGAGAAAGGGAGGAAGTGAACGAAATAACAAGAGAAGAAGTGAATGAGGCGATAGATAGACTAAAAAGAAGCAAGGCTACAGGAGAGGATGGTATGGAGAACGAAGCGATAAAGTATGGAGGAGAAGGGACTAGGGAAGGGATGTGGAAGATCTGCAACAAGGTCTGGAAAGGAGAAGGGTGGCCGGAGGAGTGGAGGACAGGGCTGGTGGTACCGCTTGTCAAGAAAGGGGATGGTAAGAAGGTAGAAGAGTACAGAGGGATCACCCTCATGCCAGTGGGTTATAAAATATACACGGAAATTCTAAGAAAAAGGTTGGAGAGTCAGATAGAAGAGAAACAAAGTATCCCACACAATCAGACGGGATTTAGAAAAGGGATGGGAACAATAGATAACATTTACGTACTCAACTACTTGGTTAACAGAAACTTAGGGAGAAAAAAAGGGAAATTAG
>CAKNXH010050399.1:2307-13879 GCA_932178445.1 Andricus quercusramuli
TAATTGTGTAATGCTTTTTATGTTATGAACTAATTAATTAATTATTAACTGATTCTATTAAAACTTACATTTTCGGGGGTTAGTTTGAAAGGTTATTAATAATTTAAATTGTCAGAAATGAGAGTTCAAATTTGAGAAATATATATATAAAGTAAAAATTATTTAATGTTTCAATGAAAATTATAGGTTAATGCCTAAATGAGTGTCTGAATTTAATTTTCAAAATTATAGCAGAATACCATATATGTTTAATTTTTTTTTAATTAGTATAAAAAGTTATTAATAATTCCAATTTTCAGAAATGAAATTTCATTTTTTTTAAATATAAAGTAAAAATTATTTGAATATTTCAATAAAAATAACGGTTTCATTCCTTTTATGTTGTAAACAGTTTAATTAATTATTGGTTGATTAATTTAGTTCAAAAACTTTAAATTAAAAGAAGATTTAATTTGATTTTTTTTCAATTAAGTAACATGAATTGATTATTTACATAAAGGTTATTTAATTGAATATTGGTTACTACTTTTATAATGAAAGTTTACTTTTTCTTTAAAATACCTTTATTGCAATTATATAATCTTTTCAAGTACTTGTGACGTTGTGAAAAAACTCTATCTGAATTCAATTTTTAAGATTATATGTACGTATATTTTTTTCAATTACTTTAAAAGGTTAGTAATGAATTGAATGTATAGAAATGAAATTTCAAATTAAAAGGAGAATATAAAGTAAAAATTATTTGAATGTTTCGATGAAAATTATAGATTAATGCTCAAATGAGCATCTGAATTTAATTTTCAAAATTATATCTGAATACTATGTTTAAATTTGGTTGAAGATGAGTATAACAAGTTATTAATAATTCCAATTTTCAGAATGTTTAAAAAATATGAAGTAAAAATTATTTGAACATTCCAATTAAAATAATAGTTTCATGCCTTGTATGTTGTGAACAGTTTAATTAATTATTGGTCGATCAATTTTGTTGGAAACTTTGAATTAAATAAAGATTAAATTAAAATTTTTTTCAATCAAGTCACATAAATTGATTATTTACTTGAAGGTTATGTAATTGGATATTGGTTATTATTGCTATAATTAAACTTTACATTTTCTTTAAAATACCTGTATTGCAATTATATAATATTTTCAAATGCTTGTGACGTTGTGAAATGACTCTATTTAAATTCATTTTTCAAGATTATATGTATATATATTTTAGTTATTTTTTATTAGTTTGAAAGGTTAGTAATACATTAAATGTACAAAAATGAAATTTCAAATTCAAAGGAGAAGATAATCTAGAAATAATTTGAATGTTTCAATGAAAATAATTGTGTAACGCTTTTCATGTTATGAACTGGTTTATTAATTATAATCTGATTCCATTGAAACTTATATTTTGTGTAATTAGTTTAGAAGGTTATTAATGAGTCAAATATTCAGAAATGAAAGTTCAAATTAAAGGAAATATATCAAGTAAAAATTATGTGAATTTTCTAATGGAAGTTATAGTTTAATGCTTCTTATTTTTTGAACTGATGAGTTGTGTGATCAAAAAAAAAGAGGAGGAAAATAAAAGGTTTTGAAGAAGAAGCTAGAAAGCTAGGACGGAAGACGAGGTTTGGAAGGTGGTAAATAATGAGAGAAGGATAAGGAAAAGAGTAAACCAGGATATTGAGATGATAGAATGGAAACAATATTTTATGGAAATACTAGAAGGCGTAGAGAGGAAGGTTAGGAAAGGAGGAGAAGATGGTAGGGAAACAGATGAGGAGGAGGACATTACAAGAGAGGAAATAGTCAAGGTATTAAGGATGATGAAAGATGGAAAGGCACCTGGTATAGATGAAATTCCAAATGAAGTATGGAAATATGGGGAGACAGAATTAAAGGAATGGGCATGGATAATGGGCAATTGAGTATGGAGAGGAGAGGGGTGACCAGAGTTATGGGAAGAAGGACAAGTGATACCAATAGTGAAGGCAGGCAAATGGGAGGAGGTTAATGATTATACAGGAGTGATATCAATGCCAACACTATATAAGGTATATGTGACTGTTTTACCGGAGAGGTTAAAAAAAGAAGTTGTGGAGAAAAAGATAGAGCCACCCAATCAGACAGGAATTTGAAAAGGGATTGGTGTGATCGACGATATATATGTTCTGAACTATTTAGTAAATAGGAGAATTAAAAGGGAGAAAGGAGCAATGATAGCAATGTTTGTGGACCTAACGGCGAAGTTTGACTCATTAGACCGTGCTGAGATAGAAAAAGTTATGGTGAAAAAGGGGATACGAGAGGGATTAACAAAGAGAGTATCGGAAATTTTTAGAGAGACAAAATGCAAGGTTAAAGTAGGAGAGCAAGTGGGAGATAGTTTCTAGTTGGTGAGAGGAGTAAGGCAAGGATGTCTTAGATACTTAGATGGAAAAAAGTTGAATTTAAATGTAGAGAAGAGAAAACTAATGAGATTTATAAAAGGAGGAGGAAGAAAGGAAGAATGGACGGGGAGATGGAAGGGAATAAAATTAAATGAAGTAGAAGAGTTTAAGTATTTGGGATATACCTTGCAAGCAAATGGAGACCATAGAGCTCATATATAAGAAAGGATGAAAAAAGCAGCAGGGGTAATGAAACAGATATGGGGAATAGGAAAAAGAAGGTTTAAAAAAAATTGGAGGAGAATGTGGTTATTTGATACGCTGGTATGGCCAGTATTAGGTTAAGAAGCAGAGATATGGGGATGGGAAGAAAGGAAAGAGATTGAGAGTTTACAAGAAAGGTATACAAGGTGGACGCTAGGGCTAGACGGGAGGGCGCTGGGATATATGGTGAGAGAAGAAATGCAAAGTGATAAATTAAGTACTAGAGCGGGAAAGAGGGTATGGAATTTTGAGACTAAGCTGTGGGAGGGAAAGAAAGGGGAGTTAGCGAGAAAGTATTTGATTGTGGTAGAAGAGAGGAGAGGGAGGGCGATGGAATTAACGAGATTGGAAGAAGAAAGCAGGGAGTTCTTTAAGGCTAGAGAGATAGATTACGTGACTGGAGTCAACTACGAAGAAGTGGAAAAAAGGGAGAGAGAAAGACAATTAATAGAAAGATGTGGGATGATTGAGGAATCAAAATACAATATATGGTATAAGATGATAAAAAAGGAAGAAGTACAAAAGTATTTAGAAGAGGGATGGAGAGAGAAAAGATGGACCAGAATAGCAAGATTTAGATTGGGAAACGAGGTAAGGGCAAGTATGTATTGGGAAAAGAAAGATAACAGGAAGTGCAGAATTTGCGAATAGGAAGAGGAAACATGGGAGCATGTATGGGAAGGATGTAGGAGAGGAATGGAAGATGAAGGAAACTGGCAAGAGAATGTGGTAATGATTCTAGGGGAAGATGGTTTGGGGGAAGAGTGGATGAAGGAGTTAGAGGGTGCTAGGGGAGCAAATGAGAAAGAATGAAGTCCCTTAGGGGAAACATTATGAATGAAGAAAAAGTACATCTATTCCAATTACGCATTGTCCGCCAATGTTTGTGATGTTGCGAAATAATTATTTGAATTTGAATGGAAATCGAATTTTCAGAAATGAAAGTGTAAATTAAACAAAATTTGAAGTAAAAATTGTTTGAATGCCTGAATCCAAATTATAGATGAATGCTTTTTATGTTGTCAACAGATGAATGAATCATTAGCTGATCAATTTTTTTCAATATTAAATTACATAAAGATTATATTTTAATTTGTTTAAATTAAGTACATAAATTGATTATTGGATTGAAGGCCATGAAATTGAATATTGACTATAATTTTTAAGATAAAAGATTATTTATGTTTAAAATACCTCTATTCCAATTGTATAATTTTGGTAAATTTTTTGATGTTGTGAAATAAGTACCTGAATTATGCTTTCAATATTATATGTAGATATTTTTCACTTTTCTTGCTTTTTATGTTGTGAAATGATTAATTAATATATACATATATTTTAAATTTTTCTGGAATTAGTTTTAAAAGTCATTAATAAATTAAATGTATAGAAATGCAATTTCAAATAAAAACATATATTTTGAATGTTTCAACGAGAACAATTGTTTAATGCCTCTTTTGATGTGAACTAATAAATGATATATTAACTGATTCTATTTTGTGAATCAATTAAATTTTCAGGAATAAAAGTTCAATTCCTTCATCTGAAAAAAGGTAACCTCCATCTTGTGTAAGATTGTAGTATAGAAGGAATCGTTATGTAATAGAATATTGGATGTGATTCTTCTAATAAAAGTTTATTTATATTTAAAATACTTCTATTCCAATTTTATAATTTTCTAAATGATTCCGATGTTGTGAGATAATTATCTAAATAATCTTCAAACTTATATGTAAATGTGTTCTAAGTTTTTATGGAATTAGTTAAAAATATTATGAATAATTGAAATTTTCAGAAAAATATAAGATTGACGTTATTTTGATGTTTCAATGCAAATAATATTGTTGATTGATTTGTATGTTCTGAACAGATGAATCAACTATTGTTAACTATTGAATGATTTATTATTTTCAAAAAAATTAATTACATATAAATTTGCTTTGAAATGTTTTCAATTAAGTCACATAAATTGATTATTTACATTAAGGTTATGTGATTTAACATTGGGTGCTATTTTTATGATAAAAATGTATTTTTTTTTTAATATATCTCCGGCGAGATACCGTCAACGGCGATACCACGCTGAAAACACCAGTTCCCGTTAGATCACTGAAGTTAAGCAGTGTTGGGCGCGGTTAGTACTTGGATGGGTGACCGTTCGGGGAATACTGCGTGTTGTTGACCCGTCGTGGGTGTGGTGGACCCACACTGGTAGTATTTATCCACCTAGAAACACTACCCGAATCGGGTAGTGAGGCAATGAACTTTCGAGTTCGAAATGCTAATCAATTTTTATTTTTTTATGTCTCCATTACAATGATATAATTTTTTTTTTAAATTCTTGTGATGTTGTGAAGTGAGTATCCGAATTTAATTTTCAAAATTATATGTGCATATATTTCAATTTCTCCTGGTATTACTTTGGAAGGTTATTAATAATTTAAATTGTCAAATAAATAATAAATACAAGTTATTCTAATATTTCAATACAAATAATTATGAAAAGCTATCTATGTTATGAATTCATTAATTTAATATTAACTGTTTCTTTTGGAAATTACATTTTCTGGAATTAGTTGAAAGATGATCAGTAAATTAAATTTAATAAAAGAAAAGACAAAATTTAAAGAAAGATATATAAAGTAAAAATTATTTAAAAGTTTCAATGAAAGTAATTTTTTCATACTTTTTTTTTTATAAGCTGAATAATTTTGTTCACAATATCAAATTACATTAAGATTGGAATTTAATATTCATTGATTAAGTAACATGAATTGATTATTTATTTTGAGATTACCTAAATGAATATTGGCTAAAGTTTGTATTATAGAAGTTCATTTACATTTAAAATAACCTTATTCCAGTTACGTAAATGTCAAATTGCTTCTGAATTTGCGAAATGAGTATCTAATTCAATTTTCAAAATTGTTTTTACAAACGCTTTTATTTTTCCTGGAATTATTTTGTAAGGTTATCAATAATTCAAATTTTAATAACAATATAAAGTAAAATTATTTGAATGTTTCAATGAAAATAATTATTTGATACTTTTGATGCTCTAAACTGATTAATTGATTATAAGCTGATTAATTTTTTCACAATATTTAATTACATAAATATTGAATTTTGATTAATTTTAATTAGATAACGTAAATTGATTATTCACTTCAAGGTTATGTTATTGAATATTGGCTATAATTTTTATAATAACAGTTTTTTTTAATACCTCCATTATAATTATATAATTTTTTCTAATGTTTGCGATGATCTGAAATGTTTATCTGAATTCAAATTTCAAAATTATAGTATATGTATATGTAATTAAACATTTTGAAAATTTTAATTCAAAATTGGTCAAAATTGAAGAAAAAAAAATATGGAGTAAAAATAATTTGACTGTTTCGATGAAATAAACTGCTTAAGGGTTTTTATGTTGTGAACTGTTTAATTAATTATTAGCTGATTAATTTTAACCACAAAATTGAATTACATAAAGATTTAATTTAAATTGTTTTAAATTCAGAATCATAAATTGATCATTTACTTCCAGGTTTAGTAATTGAATACTGGGCATAATTTGCATAATAAAAGTTTATTTAAATTTGAAATACCACTAATTACATTATTTTTGAAATGATGCTGATGTTGTGAAACGAGTGTCTGCATTCAATTTTTAAAATTATATGTGAATATGATTTTATTTTCTCTGAAATTATTATGGAAGGTTACTAATGTATTAAATTTTCTGAAATTATAGTGAATTTTTTTCTCAATGTAGTATACAAATTATTACAATGTTTGAATGAAAATTATAGTTGAATGTTTCTCATGTTATAACCAGATCAATTAATCATTAGCTGATTATTTTTTTCAACAATTTTAAATTACATGATGATTGAATTTCAATTTCTTTTGATGAGGTAACATAAACTGATTATTTAGTTCAAGGTTATATAATTGGCTATTGACTATACACTGTATAATAAGAGGTTGCTAATGTTTAAAATACCTCTAATCCAATTATATATTTTTTTTTAATTTTGGGATTTTGTGAAATGAGTATCTGAATTTTCATTTCGAAATTATGTGCACATATATTTTAATTCTCTCTGGAATAGTTTAAATGGCTATTAATAATTCCAATTTTCAGAAAAATATGAAGTACAAATTATTTCAATGATTCAATGAAAATAATTCTTCACAACTTTTTGTGTTATAAATCAAGAATTTGATTGGTCAAGGAATTTGAAGGAGTAAATAGTGGTTCGAAAATTGAGTAACGGAAAAACATGAACACTAAAGTTGGCGCGCGCTTGCGCGCGCACATAATAGTCTAGTAATTTTTTAAACACACAATAAGCAGGAAAGTGGCTATCATAAGACTACAAAAACGAAAGTAAAGGAGGCTAAGTTTCTGTACTTGTCAAGTGACAGTGATGTGTAATGAAGAGAAATATAAACTTACCCATTTTCAAAGTCTAATTTACGTGTGATTTAGCAGTAATAATAATTTCATCACTGAATTATTACTTGATATAATGCGAACGGATGCTTACGACACGCGCCACGATGCGACGTACGATCTTAGACTACACAGACGTCTGGATATTTTAAAATCTAAGATGTTACAAATTAATGCCTGAAGATTATGAGAATGTAACATCTAGAGATTATATCTGGTAACATCTTCATATATAAGAAAAATATTATAGATAATACGCACTAATATACTTTTCTATACGGTGTATTATTCCTTAATTCTATTATCCAGTTCGTATAATCCATTTTTCTCAGTGTACACTGAAAAAAAATACTTTAAAAAGATTGTCCCTGCTATTAACTTAGCTAGGAAAAAATGTACTATATGCTAAAATACGAAACAAGAGTTATTCATAATGAAACGTTCTCTTCTTACTTTTTGATTAGAGTGCATCTCTTTCTTCAGTTTCGACCTTCGATTAGTGCAATAAAACAGTCTCCGGATGGAAAGGTCATTAGTATAAAAAAGACTTCATTTCATTAAGAAGTGGCAACGTTTCGGACTTGATATAGTCCCTTTTCAAGCCTATTGAAACCTTAGAACATAAGTTTGGAAGACGAATGAAATAAGAACTAGATTTTCCATTTTTATATAACTCGGCTGAAACACGGATAAATGTGAGAATGTCCAAAAAAAACAGCAGTAATGTTTATTATTATATATTAGAAAATACAAAATGAGTGATTGAATCCCAAATTTTGGATTTTTATGTTGGTTATGTCAACAATAAAATACGAAAAGTTGTTTCAGATTTTATAGAACATTTCCGTGAATTTGGACACACACACATTTATTTGTACATCTAAAATAGCATTTTGATAGAAAAACAAGAGAGCTTTATGGAGAGCTCCAAACACAAAAGTCACATTCTCACATTTATCCGTGTTTCAACCGAATTATATAAAAATGGAAAATCTAGTTCTTATTTCATTCGTCTTCAAAACTTATGTTCTAAGGTTTCAGTAGGCTTGAAAAGGGACTATATCAAGTCCGAAACGTTGCCACTTCTTAATGAAATAAACTCTTTTTTATACTAATGACCTTTCCATCCGGAGACTGTTTTATACGTTCTCTTCTTACTTAAAAAAAAATATTGCTATTATCAGTCTCACGAAATAAAAGCATACATTCATTTTAGAAAGTATATAGAGTATGGCCAAATTCCCTATGACTGATATGAATTTGACCTGACGGCATAAATCACAGTTATGTTTAGGTGTATCGGGACACCTACTTTGCCATATTTCCTCATTTTTCTCCCATAATTGTGATTTAGACAATAAAAATAATTTCTTGTCACAATAGAACGAAATGTATCAAAATCGTGTACATCATTCTGTACACATAACAAATTCTTGATCTGATGTATTTGCCAAAGATAGATAATGGTAATAAGATATCATTAAAGTTTTTGATATTATTCAATCTAAAAACGCTATACCTATTACAGTTATGAAAACGTTTTAATTATTTTTTCATAATAAGTTCAAGAATTTTATGTGTACGAATAAAGCTTTCCAAAGTAAATCCCATGATGTTCCTACCACCTATTCATTGTGGCAATTTCCACTAACAGTGGGATCTCAGTACCGAGTAATTCCAGAATTACCTTTTTTTTGTATAGAAAATTGTTTGGAATTAAATTTAAAAATAAAAAGACGCAACTCCATCAAACCGCACAAGAAACTTTCCTTTTTAAAAAGTTAGATTTTACAGGCTTCATTTGTTCTCTTCAAAGTTTTAAACATAACAATTTTGATTCAGGTAAATGTCCCAGTAATCGTGACGGTCCCAGTAATCGTGAAACTTGGTTATAGTTTGAATATATTGTTACAAAAATGTGTTAAAAGTAACATTTACTGATCAAACTCACTTATTTTTAGCATTTTATAATGGCAAATAGAAATGACATGCATTCAGATGAAATAAAAAGCAAGAAAATTCACATAACGAATACTGGGACTTAGGTCACGATTACTGGGACGTTTACCTTACAGAATAAACCTTTAAAATGTACTCCAAATGCGGTAATGATTTAATAATAATACTTCCTCAAATCAGCCAGTGGTGACCGGTATAATCCGACATTGCATCGGGGATGTTTCAGAGAAACGTATCGATTACATCCTAGGGATAGCGCTTACTCGCTATAATTTTATCCTTCTCAATATTCATGCAGAAAACTGCTTTCTAAAATCTAAATTCCAGAAATTCGGGTAATACGTCAAACTTCCTGACCAGCCGTGTCTAACACAAAGCGAATCTACTTGAGTCGATATGGTAGCTGCCCGAGTACAAATATTTCGTCTTGAGTCCATCTTCAAGACGGCTACGTCTCTCCGGCGGCCAGGGTTGAGACTTAGGAGTCGAAGATGTAAGTCTTGAGTTTATGACTACGGCTTACGACGAGTTTTGAAGACAAGTCGAGGTGGACTTGTCTTGAGACAAGAAGTTTTACTGTAAGTCTTAAGTCCAGTCGAGATGAAATTGTCTTAAGACGAGAAATTAAGGTCTTGAGAAATAAACATAATTTTTTCTAAAGAAAATTATATAACCAATTTATGGCTTTGATATTTAATAGGGTCAAAATTAGAAAAGTTTTCGTTTGTGAATGTTATTGTCCATTATACTCTGGCCTCTACAAACTATGGACCCCACCATCAGGACCTGCCATTTCCAGGAATCAGATAGCTAGACTGGGATCAAACAGTTGACATCTGCTAAGGATTAAAATTTCACAACCGATAAAATTTTTTATTTCGTAATAACTCATTTTTAAATTAAAAATTTGGAACCTGTCGGTTTCAAAAACTACAGGCATGTCAAATTTTCCGTAAAAAGATTAAAGCTGTGATTTCTACAAGTATCTAGTGAACTGTTGGCGAGATAAATAATATAAACATTCTGTAAGATTCAAGGCCGATTAGTCATGACCCTCGAAGGTCTTAAGAGCCTTTTGTTGTCGATGTCCTTGAGTTCGGCTTAAAGACGAAAAATGAAGTCTCGCTCGCGGCCAAGGGCGAAACTTACAAAAAAAATCTTGGCCATATCTTGACTATGTCTTGGATGAAGACTTGGCCAAGACGAATTATTTTTACACGGGTGACCGCTATAATTACGAAAACGCTTAAAGTATCGACTATGATTTCCGGTTTCTAGCTCAAAAAAGGCTTCATCAATACAAAAAAGAACAACATGTTTCAAGGATGTAATGTAAATGCCTTATATAGTTCCAATCAAGTTAAAAAAATCAAAATAAAAAAGAGGTAAGAGGTACGAAATCGAAGGAAACCTTCTAATCCCCTTCCATCTTTGTTTCTCTCGACTTTTTTGTTTTAGTCTTTCTTAAATTAAGAAGCTCTTGATATACCTCTTAAGAGAGGTATCAAGACCTTAAAAGAGAGCTGCAACGACTGTACCCAAAATATTCGGTGCGAGTACTTGTCATTGTGATAGGTACTCTCGGAGGGGCGAAACTATCACTGGTTCGTAACCTTAAAGCCATACCCGCGTGCCAAAAATTTGCCAAGGCCCTTGCGAGATGAATACAGAAAGCTGTCATCCTTGGGTCGCTTAGTGTCCTCAAGACACACGAGGGTTTCGCCGGCCTATCGTTGTGATTTCATCGTGCCATGTGACCACCCATCTCACGGTTGTGAGACGTGGCCATAAGTGTGATTTACTGCAGTTCTACTGGGAGCTGGTGTCATTTTAGCCCTTTTTTGAAATTATATATATATATATATTACAGTCAAGGTCGGAAGTCAGAAATTGTCGACAATTCCTAGTCAATGTTCGGTAATTTCCGACATTCACCGGTCATTGTCGACAATGACTGAAGGCAGTTGCCTAACCTTATGATTCATTACATTGGTCAGGTACATGAGGTATCCTGCAATGTTACTTTGCCATATATTGTTTATACAGTTCTCAGAAATAAATGTATTGTAGTGTTTGACTCTTTCTCAGTCAATGCGCTCTGATATTGTTTACACGGAACCAAATACAAATGGCTTCCCGATGAAAAATCCAAGGTTTCTTTGCTCTGATGATTTGCAAATTGACAACGACTGTGAATTGTTTAAATAACTCCCATTAACAAATGTTGAAACAGTTAAGAGGCTTTCGCTCATCAATTTATCTATATTACTATAATAGTACATTGTGCGCCAAGGAACTTAAGTCGGTCATTATACGCCGCGTGTGCGTTTGCAATACAAGTCGTAGACGAGCGCGAGGCGGAGACGAGTATTGCAAACACACAAGGCGTAATGACCGACGTAGTTCCATGGTGCACATTATACTTTATACACCAAAGGCATGATTTGCAAGTTTTTTGCCCTCGATTATCATGTATCCAGGCGCGGATCCAGAGGGGGGG
>CAKNXH010050401.1:0-12491 GCA_932178445.1 Andricus quercusramuli
TTCCTATTGACAACATTGAAAGTAAGCATTTTTCTCTGTACACAGTTTAATCAAACCTCATTTGTGATCTATTCCAGATAATTCCTATGAAAGTAAATAAAAATTGTGATATTTATAAGAATGAATTACATTCGATTTATTATTTATTTATTTATATACCGTGCCAATCTTATTATCAATCACAGACTGAAGTATAATAAACATTAAATGAAGTTATAATTTTCAAGCATAAGAAGAAGGTAAAGTAGATAAAGGTAGATTTTATAATGGAATAAAAAAATTCCCGGTCCTAAATAAAATTCTCGGGTTTATCATGGTTTCTCCTAGTTAAAAAAAATTCCCGGGTTTTTCCCAGTCTGATCGACACTGATATTATTTATTCCTATATTGATTTTTCTGTAATACTTTAATACCCATTTTCTATTAGAAATAATGATTGATTTATATACTAGCTATAAAATAATGAAATTTCAGAATTGAAAAAGAAAAATGTCATTACAAATAATAAAATTGAGATTTTACACTCTCATGAGTAAAATAATTTTTCATTTGTAAATAAAAAATTATTTATAAATTTTTATGTAATTATTTGTATATCATTATTTTATAATAATTTATAAATTATTTTAAACAATAACGATAATAAGACAATAGACCCATTTCTGTAACAGGCTATATGTATAAGTGTAAGGCTTTCTCTCCTGTAAATCATTATTTATTTATTTATTAAGTATAGATATACAAGTCATTAAAGGTTTTATGAAGTGTTTATAAGAAATAAAAAAGGCGTGATTTTCATAATTTCATATACATTCTATTTTCCTTGATAAAATATTATAAATATTGAATATTTAATTCAATGAAAATTTAAGAAAGTATTATAATGCAAAAAAGTTCAAAATATTTTTTGAAAAAAGTCTTAAAACTTTTTAAAATGGTTTAAAATATAAATATCGACTATATTATACTTCCATAGTTTTCATGCTTCTTTAAGAAAATATAACTAAAAGAAATGATGATTATTTTACTGAATTAAAAAAATATATAAATTAATATCATTATAAATTCACAATATTTAAAATCAGAAAAAAAGTGAGATACAAAATTTCAAAATTGAAAACCACTTGAGGCTTGAGAATGATATACATTATCAATCTAACCTCAATTTTTCTTATATAATATATTCCTCATATTACAAATTTGAAAACCTGTAGTAACTTATACTATATTCCCTATAGATCCTATACTAGAAAAGATTCTATAATAATACCTGAAAAACATAATCATCATCTTTTAAAACTTTGTTTTAGCTTTTTTGAGGTTGTCAAACTTTGTTTGTAAACAAAAGTCGACTCTAACCTCCAAATCCTCCAATTCTACAAATCTGAAAAAGCTGAAAATCTTGAAAATAGCCCAGTCGCCGAGAATGAGAAATTACAAGTTAAGAATCGTGCATTCTCGGCAAGTCTCGGCTTCAACGCCGAACCCATCTTCGTGGCTGCCACCGAAATCAAACGAAAGAGCACGAAGGAGACAGTGAAATCATCCGAGCCGACAAATTTTAGTTGCCGCGGAGCGTGGAATCAAGTGACGGAGTGGGGACACACCGACACGCGGCGTTTACGTGTGTCGCTCCCACATGGGAGTCGTGGTGGGGGCCGCCAGCTCCCACGATCTGTGAACACTGCAGCAGCGCGAAGGCGCTAGTGCCACGAACCAGTGCTTTTACGCTTAACGTGTGTGAGTGGGGTAGGTGAAGAGAGTGTGCGGTGTACATGAGTCGAACTGCAAAAAATTTAGAACCCTTATACCTGGACTGGTCATTACGAACTATATTTTGACTATTAACTTTCTTCCAATATTTTCGTGAATGGAAATATCCATTGATATGTTTTTCATTTGAAACTTTGTATTTTGATATTTCAAGTTAAAATTGGAAAAAAAGAACTTTTTTTTTTTAAAACGACCCCATTAGAAATTTTTTGATTCGACAAGACGATTAATTCTTTTCTTAGAATGATTAATTACAATAGTCATTATTATTACAATATGTGAGCATTTATTGAATATTATTTTCTTTTAAATTGTAACAATAACAAACACGTGAACTTATTAATAAATACACAAATAAAAATGTACAAATAATATCCTTCGCATAGAATAATTATTTTCTTAGAATTATAATAAAATGTACGGGCATTTTTTACATTATTTGATTTTGTACTTATACATTCTCTACTCTCATACTTATCTTTCTGCACTCGTGGAAAAAATGTTAATGATGTAGGTAAAACTTTTTCTTAAACTTATAAATTAAAAACATTCTATCATGATCTTAGATACAGTTGAGGTCTCGGATCCAATAACTCACCCGACTCTCGCACTATTTTCAAAATACATATTTCAGTCAATTTTTGATGAATTTATCTAAAATATTCCAGGTATTTTCTTTGAACTATATAAAAAAACTTTCTTGCTGGACGTTGTTTTCAGTCTGAAGTGGCCTCGATACTTTTTGTCACCGAAATTAGGTGAATGTGGTTACCGACCGGCCTTAATTTTCAATTGGATATTATTAAACAAAAGGTCACTTTCAGCTTTTTATTACTTTTGCAGGCATTCGCTGAGTATACTTTGTATGTGTACTGAATTTCAAGCAGTTTCAATAAAATTTGTACGAGTTGTGATTATTTATGTTTTAATCACTTATTGAAGCCTATATCTAAAAAATTAATTTTGTGAATTTGAAAATTCCCATTCCTTGAGACCCGAGGTGAAGCTTTTAGCGTTTTCGAGCGTTTGGCGAGTTTGAATTCGACAGCTCAAGTGAAGAAATTGTTTTATTAAAACACTTTACAAAAATTAAAATTGCGATTCTCACACAACATTCAAAAACATTAAAAGTACAACAATAACAAAATCTTATAATATTAAATAACGAAATAATAAACAAGAAACACATTTCTTCTCTTATTTCTCCAGTAAAATATGATATACAATATACTTGAGGGTTTCAACTTTTAAAATTATTTGTATAATTTGGACGTATTTATACGACAAAATTGATATTTATTAACCTACACGTGGAAAGAAGAATATTCTCCAACAGTGCGGGCTCTTGCAATTCTAACATTGTTAATGTAAGGGGAAAAATTAGACATATAATACCCCATTACGGGAATTTTCCGATTAATAATTATTGTGAAGTAATTCATTTCTTCACGTAATTCATACACGGCTCCTGGGTAGAAGAATAGATATTTTTACCAAAACAACAAAAAATCATATTTCCTATACTAAGATATAACGATCTGCTTTTTAAATATTTGATTGTTTCCATATAATTTACACGTGAAAAGTATTGAAAATAACGCACATTCCATTTTCATACCTGCAAAGTTCTGAAATTCTCATAGCGATTTATATGAAAGGAAATTTTATTAACAACCCTCCCTTTTATTTTGTAATTCATGATTTACTATTGCAGAGTGGCAAGGAAGGTTTGAAGCACAATACATATAGAAAGGCCAATTGCAGTGTATCAACATTACCACTAAAAACAATGACTTTCCGTCTAAAAAACTCTCGTCATATTGGTCCAGGCAGAACAAAAAAAATCGAAAATACACATTAATATTCGGACTTGCATTTGTCTAAGCACTCCTAAAATTCATATGCTGTTAATTTATAAATAAACAAATGCCTTTTGCTACGTCCATGAAAGTATTATGCTGTCACAAAATGGTCAGAATAAATACTCATAGTTATTATCGGAAAATGTTTGAAATATTATTAAATATTCGCTGTAAAAACCAGAGATCTTTTTTTTTGTATTGTATTTTTCGAGTCCTTTTTTGAAATATGATAACTTCATGGTGTTATTGTTTTCAATGTAGAAAAACGACTCTGGAATCCCACTAGTGGTTTCATTTTAGTATGACTGGAGACAGGTTTTTTAGTCGTATTTCAATGCCTGGAATTAGCTCTGAAGTAATAGTATTTTTACAGTGTTAACAAGAATATTGATTTTCAGTGAATTACATACCTACTAAAAAATCTTGTAACTGACTAAATTTTCATGTAAGAATTTCAAAAACTTGGCTGAGTACAACTTAATTTGCATAATTAATTGAATTTGCGAAATCGAAGATGGTGAAGTAATTACAAAGTAAAATTGGATTGAAAATAGCACTGTAAAAGTATAAGAAATTTATTTTTGTGAAAGTATATTTTAAAATGTTCAATTTGAAACCTCCTAGTCACCAAGAAACTTGATCAACTTTTCTGTAGTGGAGAAAGACTTGCAATTCCGATAATTTTTCAGAACCAAGAAGTTTCAATTTGCTTATTTTTAATCAATATATGTCCTCTCCTTACAAAATTGTATATCTGTATTTTCAATACTGTATTTTTCCAATTGAAAAAATCAAATGATCTAGAAAAGAGGCGTTTACTAACTCAGAATTAAATAAGTATAAAATGCCACCATAGGAAAATTTTCAATGATTATTTGCATTTATTTCGTCTTCCTGAGATAATTAATCCACCATGATTAACATTTGAAAATTCATTTTTTATGAAATGCATATTTGGCAAATATGCAAAATCGACGAGATTATTAGCAGCAGTTCTTGGTTACGGTCAAAAAGTGGCAAGTAACAATTTCTTTCACTTGTCACGCTAAGCCCATGCTATGCCTATCTTCCCTCTACGTTCGGCGAGGCGCAGAGGGGTAGAGGGAACGGTTGCGTAGCTGGTTCGCGATACTAGCGCCCTCGCATCGCTGGTTCCCTAACTAAGCCTACCCCCGACGTCTCATTCCCCGCGCCAATCTTCTAAGCTTGTGGGCATTGTCGCCTCTATACCTATTCCCTCTACGAAATAACTATGTGCATGGGGACGGCAAATTGTCAAGCTCAGCGTAGATGGTAGTAGTGCGTATGGAGAAATGCCTTTTTCGCAGGCGCTAAGGTATGGGCGCGCAATTACAAATTTAAATTTTTTATACATCCACGAGTATTGATAATAAACAAATTAGTACTTAAAAATATTGAAATTTGTCGAAAATTTAGTGATATAAAATGTTCCTCTTGCTTTTTTTTTAGGTAAAATATATGCTTAAACAAATACGTATTATTTAAATAATTGTAAAATCATTTAAACAAATTATTTTGTTGTTATTATTGATTAAATAACTCATGAAGTCTAGAAAATACGTTCATTTTGCGACTTAACTGGAAAAAACAAATATTTGAACAAAATTAAAATTGTTTAAACAATTGAATATTAGTGAACAAATTACTGGGCATTTCCAAATTACCGATTAATGATTATTTATTTTTGAAGAACGTTTTAAAAGCGTCAATAAGCCGCAATTATACGTAGAATTCAAATTTGTTACTATGGGGTTTTCTTTGGGGACCCATAAGAGTGGCTGAAAATTATTCAACCTTAAAATTTATGATTGATTTTCATTATCTGATGAATTCTGAACAATATACTGAAACACGGAATTATTTGTAACATATTATCGCGTTTAAATATTAGATTTACAAAAAGCTGACTTTTTCCCATTTTAAATCAATGGGAAACTTCGTGGTCTTTGTGGCACCCCTAAATATTAACCGATTTTGCTCAAATTTTGAGATTTTTTTTGGGCATTCGAAGAAAACTGGGGGGTGAAAGCAGAGAAATTCGAAAAGTTAAAAATAAAGGCCACCCTAGTATCAATGGATATACAACGTTTTTGGATTTCTTTATTCGCAAAAATTAATTAAAAAAAAATACTCCAGGTTGCTTAAGGCTTCTCGGTTCAAGCTGTATCCTCAGAATTCAATTGCCTGCAATCTCGCACTCAATAAATACGAACATTAAATATTGTTTGAATACGAAGCGGTACCACTTTTTTAAATAGAAGTGTGTATCCATAGGGTAAATAAGCTGTTTACTCTAATAATAATTGCGTAAAATGAAAATTTTGAATAACACCTCAACTAACCTGAATATTCGAAAATTTTATTTTATGTAAAAATTATTAATTAATCATTGGGTCATATCAGGCGCTTGAATTGTTAGGTTAGATCAGCTTGAAGCCAACAGTCTTAAAATGTTCAAAAATAAAAACAAAATTAATATAAAAGTGTAATCAATATTTTTGGAATATGACATAGAAAATGGACTGCACAAAGCATGAATTAATTCTTTAACAAAAATGGTGAAATGAAGAGTCGAGGGATAATAGCGATTTGACAGATTGCGGATACGGTTAGCGCACGTTCGTATTTTTCGTATTATGGTTTGAAGATTTAGGACTGTTACGGTCATTTTTTGTTGGGAAAAGAGGCTAAATTCTCTTTTCTCTGTACATTTCTCTATATTTTTCAACAAAAAAACCCTGAGTAAAAGCCTTTCGGTGCAATAATCTCCTCAAGTAAAGTCGCTCGAGTACACTCGCGATGATGATCTCGGACAGAAACCTTCTCGTTTAATGGCTATTATCCACTGTTTCCTCCGTTTTTTATCAATCGGAAATCGATGTTCTCCTTCATTTTTGCACCCGAATGCCACACACATACCTGGCATTTTAAAAATAATGCGAATAATGCTAAAAGATCGAAACACCTCAACACACTGCAGAATTCGAATCACATAGCAGACGATGCGCCGTGTACAATACATCCCCAGACGCACTAGCGACCCTAGCGGCCGCAAGTGTCAGTCGCCATCCCCATTCAATCAATATTTAATTATTCATATTCTAGGAAGGTATTCCTAGTATTCCTACCTAGAACACAATCATAAAATGGCGTGTTTTCATGCCCCCATAAACGAACGAAAAAGTACGTGTTATGAGGGGTTTCTGGCGGCGCGTTGGTTAACACAGGCCGACAAAAATTGGCAAAAATATTTTACCAGGAACCCGAGTATACTTTTCCAAAGGTTTTTGGCGTGCTGAATCCAAATCCGATGTCAGGATTTCTCTAGTGGCTCAGGTTTTCTCTCGGGGTACCCGGGTACCGGGGTGGCTCAGCCGTGCTTTTTTTCAATTGCAAAATATTTCAAGCTAAAAAATTTATAAAAATATGTGCAATGCAAATTTCGATAGAGAGTTGGTTCAATCATGTATATTCGAGAAGCATTCGTCCTATCTTTATTGGAAAAAAAGTTATTTAACAAAACGTATGCCAATGGGTACCCGGGTGGCATCACAAGGGTTAACTAAAGAAAGTGCTACGATTGCTTTTATAGAAAATTCCGCAATAATAGACAGTCCGTTAATAGGCCTCATAAGAAAAATGAATGTTAAATAGCCGTAGTTCTGTTTTACGATTCGAACAAAAATTGATATGAAAGTTGTTTCATGTTAATTTTTATTAATGTATTATAATCTCTTCATAAATAAAATTTATCAGAAAAGTAAAAAAATGTATACACGAGACAAAAGGATACAAGTTTTAATTATGTTTTATTATTTAGGAATATTTATATATATTATATATATATATATGTAAATATATATATATATATATACCACCCATCTCACGGATGTGAGACGTGGCCATAGGTGTATTTTACCGCGGTTCTACTGGGGGCCATTGACATTTTTTCAAGATGGCAGTTGCTCTTAGTGGTACCCTGCGGTGGTTGTTTAACTTTGTTTTTAATTATATATATATATGTATGTATATATATATATATATATATATATATTCGGTTTCGGTTTCTATTCCCTTGGAATAGAACCGGAGGGCTTATGACAAAGCCACCGAACGCGTCCTCGGGTTGCGGATGGAGGGTCCCCGTACCAAGGGTTTCTGCTGAATATGGTTACAATAATTAATAAGCAGTCGCGGACAATTGTCCAGGGATGGTCCCGAAGGAATAACCCCTAAGCGAAGGTGTGAGAACCGTGCCGAAAGCTGCATGGCACCTGGGTGAGGTGTCTTTAACGGTGACTCTGGGATACCGGGCGACGTCTCAGAGTACAGCCTTATCCTTGCATGCGGGGCTCTACAAGGATTGACAAACCCTTTCCCTAGCTGCTCGTGGGAACAACAATGAAACCAACAAACCACCAAAATGTTGTAGATGCGGTTCAAAACGATCGAACGCGCAGAGCACCCGACAATGGATCGGCAAACAATGCCGATCATGCTAGAGTTCGGGGTGCTGAAAATAATTTAGATGGAAACACGACGACGAACCGGCGAAACGCCCACATTGAGTGGACGGATCAACTTAAGAATGACGTGCTAGACTGCTACGATGCCAGTATTATCCCTGTTCGCGGAGGCTTTATGGCACGTATGCATACTCTGTGGTGCGAGAAACACCCAGAGCTTCAACACGTTTTGCATCAGTCTTTGCGAAATCAAGCCGACTACCTCCGGAAAAATGGATATGTACGCGGAGCGCTTCCTCAACCGCTGCTTGAACAAGCTGCAGACGAAGATGAAACGACATTAAGACCAACCGCAGAAACCAGGCACCTTCTGGAAGATGATCGCAATTTCAGTACAAGGAGGAACATCAACATGCAAGTTCCTCCTAAGCCCCAAGATCTGGCTGAAATGGATACCTCCCTTCGTCGAGATATCTCGCAAGATTCCGACCTCTGGACCATCAATTGCTCAGTTTATGGTGCTGCGAGAGCTTTGGCTGATTCAAATCGAAGGCTGAAACCGACGATGGATCAAAAGACCAAAAGACGCTTGCATCAACTGAACAAGAAAATTGGATGGGCAAGACAGAATGCGTCCCGTGTTCAATGTGTGATTGACTACATAACATCTGGTAAACCGTTCACGGAAAGGGTTCGAAAGTTCGCCCAAGAACTAAGGACCTTGAATCACACACTGAACAAGTCAAAGCTGCTGACAATCAAGCAGCATATTGTTGACAAAATAAGGCTGTTATCTGACGCAAGGAGGAGGATACAGAAGAGGGAGAGATGGATCAGGGAGAATCAACAGTTTCTTGCTGACCCATCACGCCTCTTCAGTGATCCCCCTGTTTTTGTAAAAAATCCACCCAAGCCCAAGGAGGTAGAGACTTTTTGGAGAGAGGTGTACAAGATCCCGAAAACACTAGAGTTGAAAGAAGATACTGACAATATCATCCGCTTCAAGGAGTTTTGCGACAACCTCATAAAATCTGATGAGGAGTGCCCATCAGTCACTGCCGAAGAGGTGAAAAAAAAGCACTTAGAGGCACGAAGAACTTTTCCGGTGCTGGACCAGATTGTATCAAGAACTTTTGGTGGAAGAAGTTTACTTCTATCCACCAACATTTGGCCCGCATATTCACCTCATATTTAAAGTCGGAGACGCCCATTCCGCAGTGGCTGGTGTTAGGACGTACTATACTCCTACCGAAAAAAGGCAACTTGTCCAAACCGGAGAATTACAGGCCAATAACTTGTTTGAACACACTGTATAAGATCTTTACAGCTGTCCTAAACAACAGGATTGTTCGACGAATTGAGCCTGTATGGCGAGAGATGTACGAACAACGAGGCTCGAAAAAAGGTGTAGCAGGCTGTCGAGAGAACCTGCTGATTGACAGGTGTGTTTGTAGAGACGCTACAGTCCATCAGCGCGTCCTTTCAATGGCCTGGATTGACTACCGGAAAGCTTTCGATTCAACCTCTCATAGACTTATCATCTCTCTGTTGGAAAGCTTGAAGGTACATCCACACATAGTGAGATGCATAGAGAGATTGATGCCTCTTTGGAAAACTAGATTTACAATCTCATCTAGGAATCATCGAGTGACGACGAACAAGGTCACCTTCCAGAGGGGCGTCTTTCAAGGGGATAGTATGAGCCCTTTACTTTTTTGCATCACACTTCTGCCTCTATCTCTCGCACTACGAAATTCTCCTGGATACCTCTGTGGCGACACTAATCAGCGTGAGCATAAGGTCACTCATGTATTTTATATGGATGACCTGAAGATCTATGCCGCTGGTAAAAGCAAACTTCAAACTGCTATAAATATCGTCAAGAACTACACAGGAGAGATTGGGATGGACTTTGGTTTGGAAAAGTGTGCCAAAATTCATTTGAAGAAAGGAAAGATTACTGGCGTTCCCAAGGACCCTGAGCTTGTCGATATAAGTGTTATTAGACATCTTAACACTGGAGAGACCTATACATACCTGGGCGTGCCTCAAAGCCGCATTCAGGACGTAACATCAGTGAAGGAGTCTCTCCGAAGCAGATACAAGCATCTTCTTCGACAGATTTGGTCTTCCAATCTGTCGGCGTTGAACAAGGTATCTGCGACTAACATGCTTGCCGTCCCGGTTCTACTCTACTCGTTTGGGGTGGTTCAATGGACGAAGAACGAGCTTAAGGCCCTTGATGTCACCACGCGTAAGATCATGCATATGCGTAAAAGCTTGCATATCAATTCGTCAGTTCCGCGATTATACATTTCACGCCGTCAAGGCGGACGCGGACTTCTGAATCTCCAGTGTCTTCATAACCGAATTATTTTGAGTACAGCTTACATCGTTGCAAATGGCAGAGATCCTCTCCTAAAGATGGTCAGAAACCACGAGATGATTGGCGAAGGAGCGTTCCTTTACAAAGCCGCGGAGCAAGCTGCCGAGACCCTTGGCCTGAATTTTAATATCAGAAGTGAGGAAAGTGCATTACTCCATCTAGATGCTTCACGTCTAAAAGCCGAAGTGAAGAAAGCAGAGGTTGGAAAATTTCACCAAGAGCTACTCGACAAGCATATGCACGGAAACTTTTACAGAAATGTAGAAAAACAGTCCTTGTCGAAGGAGCAAACTTTTGCTTTCCTCAAATCATCAGGGCTCAATTCAGGTACAGAGGGCTTTATTTTCGCATGCCAGGACGGTGTCATCTCCACCTTAGCATACCGTCACCGCATTTTATGTCAAGAAGTTCCCAGTGATAGGTGCAGAGCGTGTCATGCACACGCTGAGTACCTAGAACACATACTATCGGGGTGTCCAACCCACGCAGGAACAACGTATATCTATAGACATAACGCGGCCCTAAGAGTACTTTATTACCACCTTTGTCGCTCTTATGGTGTTGGTCGCGACCCTGCCCTGCCGAACGCTCCAAGGGATATAGAGTCAATTGTCCGAAACGAGAAGTGCCAGATTTTCTGGAACTATGATTTTCGGGCAGCAGTCTCCGTTGCGCACTCGAGGCCTGACATTGTTCTCCAAGACTTCGAGAAACGAACTATATTCGTGATCGAATTCTCGGCTCCGTCCGAATACAATATCACTGCAAAGGAGAAAGAAAAAGAGGAGAGGTATCAAGACCTTAAAAGAGAGCTGCAACGACTGTACCCAAAATATTCGGTACGAGTAATTGTCCTTGTGATAGGTGCTCTCGGAGGTGCTAAACTATCACTGGTTCGTAACCTCAAAGCCATACCCGCGTGCCACAAATATGCCAAGGCACTTGCGAGATGGATGCAGAAAGCTGTCATCCTTGGGTCGCTTCGTGTCCCCAAGACACACGAGGGTTTCGCCGGCCTGTCGTTGTGATTTCGTCGTGCCCTGTGACCACCCATCTCACGGATGTGAGACGTGGCCATAGGTGTATTTTACCGCGGTTCCACTGGGGGCTATTGACATCTTTTTTTTTTAGATGGCAGTTGCTCTTAGTGGTACCCTGCGGTGGTTGTTTAACTTTATTTTTTATATATATGAATAATTAAAAAAAGTTAACAACCACCGCAGGGCACCACTAAGAGCGGTAAAATACACCTATGGCCACGTCTCACATCTGTGAGATGGGTGATCACAGGGCACGACGAAATCGCAACGACAGGCCGGCGAAACCCTTTTATGTCTTGAGGACACGAAGCGACCCAAGGATGACAGCTTTCTGCATCCATCTCGCAATTCCTTGGCATATTTTTGGCACGCGGGTATGGCTTTAAGGTTACGAACCCGTGATAATTTCGCACCTCCGTGAGCACCTATCACAAGGACAATTACTGGTACCGAATATTTTGGGTAAAGTCGTTGCAGCTCTCTTTTAAGGTCTTGATACCTCTCCTCTTTTTCTTTCTCCTTTGCAGTGATGTTGTATTCGGATGGAGCCGAGAATATATATATAATTAAAAAAAAAAAGTTAAACAACCACCGCAGGGTACCACTAAGAACAACTGTCATCTAAAAAGAAAATGTCAATAGCCCCCAGTAGAACCACGGTAAAATACACCTATGGAGATGTCTCACATCCGCGAGATGGGTGGTCACAGGACACGACCCTACTGAAAAACCCGACCTCGGATCCTACGTCGGATCCTAATAGTTTCCTGCGTCGTAGCCGACGTCGTAACCCACGTAGGATCCTACGTCGGATCCTGATAGCTTCCGACGTCGGAAACGACGTAGGAAACGTCGTCGAGTATTGGGATCGTTTCCGACGTCGGAAACTATTAGGATCCTAATAGGATCTTAATAGGATCCAACGAGATTAAAAAAAAAAAAA
>CAKNXH010050404.1:12686-23910 GCA_932178445.1 Andricus quercusramuli
CCCCCCCCCCCCCCCCGATTTTTGTCAAATGTCCATTTTTCAATAATCATTTAAAAATTCATCATATATATGTTCCAAAAATAACTTAGATACTTTTTTTCGACCCTTTTCAGATAGTTGGAAGAAATCTTTCGGATTGTATGATTTATTAGAAAGATACGGAAATGTATTTGATAATGAATATTAGTTTTACAATTGCAAAATAAAATTGGAGTTTATTTAAAAAGGTTGATTACAAAGTTGATTACCATGGATTGAAACTTACACCCCTGGCGTAAGCCTTAGTGATGCTATTTCAGTGCTTTTTGCCATGTTAGTGTTTTCGCTACAAAATTTGCAGTTTTTTTCTTCATTTAGTGGGATGAAAAAATTATTTCAATGAGAATAAAAAAGCTTTGATCCAAAAAAGAATCCTATTCCGAGAAAATCAAAATTGAAATTCGCGGTGTCACGAAAAAAAGAAAGTATATATTTTTTTTTATTGCATGATACAAATTTTTAAAAATATCAACACTAGAAGTTTGAAATAATTAATACTCCGTTAAAATTTGAACTAAATATGAACTCAGATTTTATTGAATTTTGTTTTTAAATTATTGTGTCAATGAATGAGATTTAGAAAAAAATATTTTCACCAGAACTCTTACTATAGTGTGATCTTGCAAATTGTAAGTACGTTTTACTCAGTGTAATTGAAAAAAATACTTTTACATAAATTAGTATATCATTTGATTAATTATAATAACATTTTATATAATTTGTCAACTGCAGTATTAACCAAAGAGTAACTCTTTCAAGTGCATTTCGTACTCACAACAAATTATGTAATTTTTGCAGATTTAATCAAATTTACTGATAAGGACCACCATTGTGTACTGAAACGTTCGAAACAATTCAATTATTTTTAATTTATTTGATCCCGAAGCCAAAAGTGAACATCAAAATTCTCAAAGAAAGTCAGAATTAGTATATAATGTTTTTATACAATATATGCTGATTTCCGACGAAAAAGACTAATCTAACCTAAAGTTATTCATAATCCTAAGTTTAATTTTTAAGTAAAATAATTTTTATTTGAAATAACCAATTTGTGGTAAAAAGGGTTAACATAACCTAAAATTGTTCCAAAATTGTAAATCTTTTTTGAAGCCTATATCGACATTGCCGGTGAAAATCACTAGCCTAAAACCTATAATTAAACAAGTTTCAATTTTCTTTGAAATCTAATGATTTTTCAGTAAAAATACCGATTTTCACTAAAATATCTTGGTGTAAAACACCAACATAATCTGAAATGGCTGAGAAGTTCTAAATCTTCTTCGAAATGTTATAAATATAATATATAATTTATTTCAAACAAAGTCATTGGTTTTAAATTTAATGACTTGTCAAAAATACCGATTTTAGATGAAACACGTCAACATAAGCTATAGTTGTTGGAAAATGGTACATATTCTTTGAAATCTAATAATTTTCTATTAAAAATACTAATAATTTCCAATGAAAAACACAAAGACAAAATAACAGAAAATTATTAAGAATTGTAAACCTTTTTCAAAATCCAGTGACTTTTCTGCAAGATGACCGATTTTTTGTGAAAAACGTTAATATTACTTGAAACCGTTTAAAAATTTGGTATCCTATTTGAACTATAGTGATTTTTGTTTTACAATACCAGTTTTTGGTATAAAACGTTAACCTAACCTAAAATTGTTAAAAATCAGAAATCTTGTTGATTTTTGTTGACAAATGCTAATTTCCAACTTAAAAAAAAATTACACAGCCTAAATTTCAAATAAATTTCAAGTCTTCTTCGAAATGTTTTGATTTTATAATATTTTTTTCATCCAGCGAAAAGTACTAATATAAAACATGTGTAATATTTTAACTAATTTATTAGACAATTTGAAAGTTTTGATTTAATTGCTTAAAAGTAGTGAATATTCAAAAAGCTCAAATCGCTTTAGGTAAAAGTCATATGATTTTCTTTCAATTAAAATTTACAAAAGCTCATTCTACTCCTTGAAAGGTACTTTACAATTTTCTTCATCACGTTTTATTAAATATCATATAGTACATTTTTTCATTCGAAACATGACTAAATACAAATAATTGTACGTATTATTTTTAAATAAAATAATTTCTATAAAAACAAGACGAATATAATTGTAAAGAAACTTTGGGGGAATGGAATGAGCTTTTGTAAATTAAAATTGAATGAAAATGACGTATTTTGCCTAAAGCAGATGCAAAAACAGAAATAATTATGCAAATAACTGCATGTCATAACCATGTAAGTGCAATTTTTTTGAAAACACGTTTTATTGGCTTAAAAATTCTCTAAAATTCTACCTGACATTGTGGTGGAAGGATATATCCAAATTCGAACCGATAGTGAGGTTTGATCTCGATAAACTGTGATCAATCATACGAAAATTTGAATCTTGGTATTTGATTACATCCTGTTATTGTATTAAATAGTTACAAAATAAAAATGAAGTAAATATGTTGTATACAAATAACGCTGTGATGATGTAAAATTCATTTTTTGAAAGAAACGATTTTTTCTGTTTAGTTTTTCACTTTTCAGCCTTCTATTTAACTCGTCAAGCGTTTATAATCTTTCAGGCAATGTTTTATGTTGACTAGGATTTTAGAAAAAGAAATAATAATCCATAGACTAGCATGGTTTCCACAGCAATCTAATCTTGACAAGCTGTATCTCGAAAAATATTAAGTTTTTCAAAAATTTGTTTATTGATATATCTAGATTCTAGAGCAGCATCAAACCTCAAATGGAATTTCTCTTTTTTTTTATCATTCGATTTTGGAGATGGTTTTTTTCTTTCTCCTGAAAAATTTATCCCGACGGACTTACATGCTTTTGCCGCCACTCCCTTCATTTGTAGATCTGATTTTCAAAAAGATACAAAAAAACTTCAAGTAAGGAAAAGTCAAATAACAGAAATGAAGAATTGAAGAGCATCAATTTTAAAAGTGGTCGAAGAAAGAAAAAGTTAAGTAAATCACATCTTGTGTAAAGTTCTTTTTTTTATATTGACATATTTTATGAGTGATTGCCGTAAAGTTCACAATTTTAGATAATATGATTTTCAAAAACAACAAAATTTTCAAACCGCCTAAAATACTTTTTAAAAATTAAGGATAACCCGAGAGGGTATGAAAATATAAGAATAGAATATCAAGGAACGAATTTGTGGCGGATATGAATTTTACGCAAAAAACCTGTGGGACAAACTTTAAAGTATTTTGAAAATCCTTAACTCAAAAATATTCAACTCTGCTTTTAATTTTTATCTGTTCCAAGTTAATATAAGTAGGATCTGTAAATTTCAAATATTTAAAAAATCGTGTAAATATTATTTGACAATTTTTAATTATTAATTTGCAGCTTCAAATAGGTGCGTGAAAAGACATTTTGCAATGTGAAGCGTGCGTTTGCGTAGTTACGTCGAAAGCGTCTTATATGTGTAGTATTATATTAGGCTTATTTATATGTATATTATATGTGTTTGAGTAGGTTTAGGTGTCGTCAGTGTATTTGTAACGAAATTGTGTTGTGATTGGCTGTGACTGACTAATGCTGTAGACTGTGTATAAGGTTTTTTTTATCACTGAAGCTTACGGTTTACCGAACTGCCAGTTAAAGTTTCTCGAGCGTCAGTGATTCCTTCATGCCTTTTCTGTACACCCACTTATATTTTCTTCCAAGCCCTCGACCGCGTTTTACCCAACTGTCCAGTAACCTTTATTTAAAGTTTCATATATTTTACAATTATGTGCATTAAAATGTCAACTACCAAGTACAGTATTAATTAAAGTACAATTTAAAAGATATTCGTGTCAGTTTGTCACACTTTCATGTTTGTGAATGAAGTATTACCGAATTTCGTTTTACCAAACTAAAAATGAAACTTTATCAAAGTGTCAATATGTCCGAACTTTACCCAACTGAGTTTGGTAAAGTTTCTCGAACTATTTTTCTCCGTGCAGCATTCAAACCTGGGAGCTATTTAAATGGAACAAAGCATCAGATCTAAAGATTAAAAAACGACTTCTAGTGACTTTCCATGCATAAATAATATCCGCTCATCCTGAGACTAGTTTTAAAGCGAGCAGTTAAACAAGCAAACTCGAAGGAAAGAATTTGATTTATTCATCCGCGTTGATCAGATACGGCGCAGAAGGGAGTGGACAACCATAATCAGAGTAGAATTATCAGTTCGGGATATCTGGATTCTGGAGGCTTCCACTTCTCTTCCCAACGAAAATACCATTAAACTGCTACGCCTCGGCCGTTTCCCACGAGGCATTTACGCATCCTGTTTGGTTTAACTTTGGAGGAACCGACACTTACGTATTAGGATAGAAGGATACTCACTTGGTATGTTGTAGAAATTTCCGGATGGTGAGCGTACCAAGCAGGAGGGCTCCAGGTCAGGATCGCGTTCGGGATCGCTGACTGCGTGACTTCCGGGCAATCTTCCGTTGAGGCGACTCATTGTCGGATTTCGGGGGGGCACATCGGGTGGTCCCCGCGGCGCCGAGTTATCCAACAAACACCCTGTTAATACAAAAGATAATAAAACGCTAGAGGGTCACTTCTATACTATCAAATGCTTATAATGTCATGAAACTATCGCAACGGCTTCATAGTCAAGAAACGGATCACCATTTTTTTCTGGCGGAGAAAATATATTTAGTGTATTATCTTACTTATCATGTAAAATATTTTTCATTATGACCGGGTTAGTTTAGTTTCAAGTTAGACTGCTGAAACTAGGGTCTCAAACTTTCCCAATAGTTCTCTAATCCCTCACAGCTGAACTTTCACCTCAGCGAAAGGGTTCAGTGGATTAGGCAACCCGTTCTGCTGGAAAGGTTTTCTTTAAACTTTGATATTATAAAAGCTATAGCGGAAGATTCATTAAGCGGGAGTTAAGTCATTGATTTATGAAGTCGGGTGCGACACAAAGCGCACTTTTTAGACTAGATTATTTTTATTCAACTTCTTTAGAACTTCAGGGTACGCCCGAATTATACTAGTAAAAACAGCCTAAATATGAATAAAAGTGTGAAAAGTATTTGGTGCAGTCGTTTCTAATAAGAATTGTAGAAGATATACAAAATTCTTACTTTTAGGAAGTTATACAAGCATTCGACACGGTAAATAGAAGTAAACTTTGGGAAGTCTTTAAAGAGTATGGAGTGAATGGAGGGCTCCTACAAGCAATAAAAACAATATATACAGGTAGTAAAGCGAGTGTAAGGGTAAATGGGAAAAAGAGTGAATGTTTCGATATTATGCAAGGCGTGAAACAAGGATGCGTTATGTCCTCGTGGCTTTTTATCATATTCATGGATAAGTGTCTTAGAACTGCCCTCTTCGACGAAAAAGGTGTAGATATCGAAACCGTGAAGGTATGTGGGTTGGCTTTCGCGGATGACAAGATTGTTATGGCAGAATCAGTCGAAGACTTGCAAAGAATGTTGAATAAACTTAACACAAGCATGAAGAACATGGACCTCAAAATTAACGTGAATAAAACGAAAGTCATGGTGTTTGAGGGAAAAAGTGAGAAAACAATATGCAACATAGTCCTAAATGATGAGAAATTAGAACAAGTTGACAAGTACGTATATCTAGGTAATCTATTCACTGACGACGGAAAAATAGATGGGGAATTAGTTAGGCGCATAAATAAGGGTAAGCAGGTTATCGGTAGAGCAAGGTCCATCCTCGCAAACAAAAACATATCAAAGAAAGCTAAAATGGCCATACATAACTCTATTTTCGTACCGACTGTACTATACGGTAACGAGACATGGACCTGTCAAGAAAAAGACAGGAGTAAAATCAACGCGATCGGCATGAAACCTCTGCGCATAATATGCGGGAAAACACTGATGGACAAAGTACGAAACGAGACAATCCTCAAAGAATGTGGTACAGGGGAGACACTAGTTGACATATGGGAAAGAAATCAGCTAAGGTGGTTCGGACATCTTGAAAGAATGAAAGATGAACGACTGACCAAGCAAGTGTATAAAGGTAAAGTAAATGGCAAAATGCCCAGAGGTAGACCGCCGAAAGAATGGTTAGAATCTGTGAATGAGACACTAATACGAAGATACATAAGAAGCCATAGAAATACAAGAGCCTGCATGAAAAAAAGCATGGACGTGAATGAAGCTAGAGTAGTATGCCAGGACAGAAATATGTCGCGACAAATAGTTTATAAACAGAGTGACAATAGAGTGAATGATGCCTGAAACAAAGACCTTGGATACTAATGGGCCCAGGTGGGGAACCATACATAATAATTTTGTGAGGCTCCTCACTTGGGGTGATCGCTAGAGAGATTGATCAGCAACCTGGGTCGGAGCAGTGTTGCGGAGTGAACGTGTCATTTATATAAATAACACGAGAACTCCAGATCAATCTAAAACATCTATACATAACACCTACATACCCATCCACCCTATACCCATATACCGATCAACCTCATACCTATATACCTATTTCACTACTTTCCAACCGAACAAGTCACGCCTACCCCGGAAGGGAAAAGGCTTAATGGTATAATAATACAGAATCCCCTTTATCCGTTTTTTGATAGAAATCATGTTTTTTGTTTTAACACTTAACCCGTAAACGTTTTTTCGGCACCTTCAACCCGTAAACCTGGGTCGTTCACGTCCAGCGCATTTTTCAATAATTTGGACTGATAGGAAAAATCTGAAAAAATTCAGGGATCACAACTGAAGTCTCTACTCAACAAACATGCAAAAGACTTTTAGATAAAAATAAATTATTTAAACAATTTTTGTAAATAAACAAAATAAAGTCGAAGAGATGCTGTGTTTTCTTCAAAAAATCATAACTTTTGATCTAATTAAACAAATTAAAAAATTAAAAAAGAAAATTAAATTTCAAACATGCGCCTTTCAAGAAAAAAATATTAAAATTTGCTACCACAAAAATAAATGCTTAAGTTTTAAAGGTGAATATTGGGATATTTCATGGAAGTAAGAGTTTTCGAAATAATGAAATTTTCGGACCTACAAACGTTTATATTTATTTAAAATGGTTAAAAAAAAGTAAAAAATACGTAGTGTACTATACATTTTTATAACTCTAAACAAAGTAAAAAATTGCTAATTTATAATACTTCCGTATTACACTAGAGTCCCACTATAGTAGTTCCCGAGATAAGGGACAAGGCGGTCCAAGGGGACGAGATGGAGCCATTTGTAAGGTCAGCGGAGTTGCCATGTTTAGGGTTCGGCGCTGTCAGAAGCCACATGAATGAAAGAGAAGAAGAACGGTTTGGAGAGTCCCGAGATAGTGTGAAGCGATGAAGGGTACTCCCGAGACGGCTACTATAGAGGGACTCTGATGTATTCTAAGCAAGTCTATGCTCCTCGCAAACAGGCTTGCGGCACCTAACACAGCAGAAATGCGTTTTTATGTCGCGCTCAGTCACACAAAAAAAAACATCTTTTCCGTTTTTCCATTTTGTCGGTTCCTAAAATACTTGTTTCCTGTCGCCCCTGGCGGACCGAACGAACGGAGCGGATACGCTACAGCGTATCCTTATAGTATCCACATCGTATCCTCTCCGTATCATGCAAGAAAAACTCATTAAAAAAGGAAGATGAACATTTCACTTGTTGAAATTCGGATTCTACGTGAAATTTTACGTTAAAAGGTCACGGAGTAATCGCAATAGTTTTTCTTGCAACATTAAAAACTTTAAAAAAATATAATACTTATCGATAACGTGGGCTGAATGCGACTTCAAACGCATCGTCGACGAATAACGCCTATGAAGTACTACTGAATGACGATGCGTTTGAAGTCGCCTTCAGCGCACGTCATCGATAAGTATTATATTTATTAAAAGTTTTTAATGTTGCAAGAAAAACTATTGCGATTACTCTGTGACCTTTTAACTAAAAATTTCACGTAGAATCCGAATTTCAACAAGTGAAATGTTAATCTTTCTTTTTTAATGAGTTTTTCTAGCATGATACGGAGAGGATACGATGTGGATACTATAAGGATACGCTGTAGCGTATCTGCTCCGTTCGTTCGGTCCGCCAGGGGCAAAGAACGCGCTGTACATCATCAGATGTACGTTGCTCCATTTTGAGTTCTATGACCAAAATTATTATTTAGTTAGCATTAGTATGTTCAAATGCGTTAAAAAAACGTTATAAAGTAAAAAATAATCAAATACTCGCTTGCAGAAAAAACAACCGATTCCGGTAAACCTGGGTCGTTCGTGTCCTCCTCAGACTTCGTTCTATCACCACAAAGAGTAAACGTGAACTAGAGACCTGCCTTCTGGCCCTTAGGTCCCCCTCCTAAATAACTTTTTTTAGGGCAGGGTAAGGTCCGCATCCCTCTCGCAGTCACAGAGTAACTCAGTCAACTAGTTTTCGCTCGGACACGAATGACCCAGGTTTACGGGTTAAGTGTTAAACATGGAAAATGCCATTAAAAATAAAGAAAATTCAAATTAATATCTAAATAATTCAAAATGTGATAAAAGGTCCAACAGCCAAGTTTCTCGACTTAAAAAGCCCTACAAAATTGTCCTTAAGGTTTTTTGATAAAACCTATAGTTTGGCCGTGAGATTAAAATGTTTACGTTCTCATCATTTAAGATGGATGGTACGAGATTTGTGTGAATTGGACTTATCCCATGTTCGTCAATTCTCGACGTTTCGAGACCTCCTGATTCAGAAAAAATGGTTTTTACGAACATGCCTGTCTATCGGTCATTTTGTAGTCTGAAAATACGAATATTTATGAGTTTTAGCCATCAATTACTGCTAATAAAGATTATTTAAAAATAAGATAAATAATGTAAAATTAATTTAATATATAATAGAGTTCAACATAATATAGAATACTTCGTGTTTTGCACATACGTTCATCGAGTGCCACGCGCGAGAAACGTGATGAGAATGCGTTCGTAAAAACCGAAGGAGCTTTTATCAAAAGTAAATTCACAGTTACTAAATGACAGTTGGCAGCTTAAAAAGGTCTATGCAAAAATATGCGATGCACCCCAGACAAGCTCAAACTTGTATAAGTATTAACGCTTGGGTGCTCGAGCCGCCACTCTAGAGCTAGAGCCCGGACCCAGGAATTGGCGCTTAGTCTCTCGCACAAACAATTATGTCTTTCTTTTTTGTAACAAAATTACCCGTGCAGAAATTGCCCAAATTGGTCCCGATTTCCGATGTGGCCCCGATCGCGTTTCCCATATTATGGCTGTAGCATGGCTACTCTTGTGGTTTGGGTTGGAACCACATCGGGATAATACCACTTATAATTGCAGCGCCATCTTCTCCAACCATCCGATGTCCGATGTTTTTACCTTATTCCATCCAACATATGTATTACGTTTAATTAGCAAGTGATAATATCGAGTGTGATTCAACGATAATTAAAATGTTAATTTGAGATATTTAAAATTGATACACACGGTCTATTTACTCCAAACGCCCGACGTTTTGTGTTGTCCTGACTACCATAATTAGCAAGTGATGGCATGGTTAGAGTGTTACGAGATATCAAGAATAATTCAAATATTAATTTGCTATAGTTAATTTTGATGCATAATGCCAAAAACAAAATAGTATATTATGAAACAAGTGCGGGAATCACCAACCCACACGCGTCTCATATACTATTTTTTGTAATCCATGTAAAGGGAAGTTCGTGACATAAGAAATATTGGTAGGTAATAAGATTGTCGGGGGCAGAGCCCCGGCGGGGCCGAGCACTGATATATATAATACACTGGATGCAGGATTCAATGGAACGATCTGTGCCTACTTGAAGGCCTCGGAGCCGCCATTTATCAGGGTTGTTTTGGTTCGGGATCATTCGGGACAGATCGGGATATGCGGGATATTCAAATTTAATTTGGAATAGAACTCAAAAATAGTAATAAAATCATGTAAAACTTAATAAAAAGTAATTACATAAATAAAAATAATCGAACAGTACAAAAAAAAAGAAAGTCGATGGTATTTTAAATTGGCGGAATACACATTCATAGGTTATGTCACTAGTGACAAAGTTGTGTCAAAGGTGCTAATGTTATCATGAGGATGGTGAGATTTTCAGTTATATTTTTATATTCAGCACTCTGGAATTTTAATGATTCGAGGCTTATATTATTTTCAATAATTCCATTTCAATTTGTTTATTTTTCAATACTTCATTTTAACTTTCTTGTGTTAAATTTATTATAACAGATATAGCGAACCTCAAAGCGTGTACAGAGTTATTTCAGAGAAATTTGTAAGTGTTCAAAATTATATAATTTTCAAACTATTTGAACTTAAAAGCAGTACAATTTAGTGATTATAACTTTTTTCTTGAGAAATATAAATTGAAAAATGTAATTTACAAATTAAAAATTATAAGAAATGAAACAATGCAAATTTTAAAGTTTACATTCAGCACCCTGAAATTCGAACAATTCGAGGTTTGTTTTATTTTAAATAATTCAATTTCATTTAGTTTATTTTTCAATGTTTGATTTATAATGTCATATTTTAAATAAACAGTCAAATATTGTTAAATATTGGAAAAAAAAGTGGTTAACAATGTTTTTGAAAAATGAAAAAAGATTTTGAAGTTTCAATTAGATGCAAACATTCCATTAATTACCAAGGCTTTCAAAATAAAATAGTTCAATTTTTAACGTAAAAATCTATAAATTATTTAATTATGAACAGATTCATAATGGGCTTATAAAATCAATTTTATTATTATTATATTGTTAAGAGTCGAACTATAGTTCAATTTTAAATATATATAATTAATTTATATTTACAGTTTATCAACTGAACATTTTTCTTCTTCTCTTTTTTTGTCAAAGCTAACCCGTGCCCCCGAGCCTTTGAAATTAACATGGGGGTTAAAATGGGAAAAGCTTGATTTTCAAAAAAAAAAAAAAAAAAAATGGAAGAAAGAGCTACTTGTTAAAAACTTTTTGTGAATTAAAGTATTAAAACCTCTTAAGGCTCATGTAGTGAGTATTCCAACCTACAAAACTCACCTCAAAAAATTGGTTTCGAATGCTGGCGCACCGAAAGGATGTCAGGGGGCAATTTTTTTCCCCACAGGCAGCACATATCCATATTTGAGGGGGAAAGTCCCTCCGGAACGTCAACA
>CAKNXH010050405.1:450-14961 GCA_932178445.1 Andricus quercusramuli
GTGTCGATCATCATACGTGCCGGGTTTTTTAGACCAACGGCAGATACCATGATCGAAGGAATTATATTATTCCTACTGATATGAATTTTGATATCATTTTCCTCACTCGTGATTTCTATAGGTGCTTTAGTTAATGGGTTGGCGCCTTCCTCCCAGCACCCATTGGGGGAATAGCGTTGGAGTTTTCCTGGTTCTGCGTATAATTTTGTGGGCTTTGTTGATTTTGTAAATATCTACTCTTGTTATAACAATCCTTAGCGATGTGACCAGGGTAATTACAAAAATTGCAAATAATTTGAGATCCTTGGGTGGGATATGGGCGGGTCTGCTGATTATTTGTATTTTCAGGATTTCCCTTTTGGTTTTGACCAGGCTCAAAATTTTGATTCTGCCTGGATCTAAAATTTTGATTTTGTCCGTATCCGAAATTTTGATTTTGTTGGTTTCCAAAATTCTGATTTTGTCGGTTACTAAAATTTTGATTTTGGCGATATCCAAAATTTGGATTTTGTCGGTTACTGAAATTTTGATTCTGTCGGTATCCGAAATTTTGATTTTGTCTAGGCACAAAGTTTTGGTTTAGTTCAGGTCTAAAATTTGAATTTTGTCCAGATCTAAAATTTTGATTCTGTCGGGGTCCAAAGTTTGGATTTTGTGCAGAATTCCATTTATTGTGATTATTAAAATTTCTTTGAGGTGTATTTTGTAAAAATTGGTTTTGAATTGAATTTGAAACATCCGGATTTTCGGAAAAGATTTTTTGTCGAAAGTTTTCGAGGTGGTAGCACTTTTCGGTCGCATGCCCCGGTCTTCCGCAAATTAAACATGCTATTTTAGTGTCCTGAGCAACATTGAATTTATTATTTTTAGTAATAATTCGTGATTCTGATTCTTCTTCTGAAGATTTGTTTGGCTTATTTTTTCGCAATTCTGAACATGCATTTAATTTTCTTTCAATTTCTAGCGCCTCATTGATTAGAGTTTTAAAAGTTTCATTCACGTTATCTTTTAATCTTATCTCTATTTCTGAACGTAAACCCCTTTTAAAACATTTACCCACATCATCTTCTAAATTTGCTTTAAACGTGTCATCCGTGGCACCATCATTGCCTAATTTATGCGCGTCTTCGATCCTATCTGCTAGTTCTTTTATTCGCGCAGCGTATGATAAAACATTTTCTTTATCCCACATAAATATATTGCCTAGTTCTCCTTGCAGCTGGTATACGCTTTTCGCGGGAGCATAAACCTTTTTTAGTTTCTCTATTAATTCATCTAAAGTTCGAAACGTATTTCCGAATATGCATTTCCGCGCTTCTCCGGTCAATTTACTTCTAACTAATCTAGCAAGATTCTCATGTGCCTGTGTGGGAATTATAGCTTTTGCTTCTGTGCATCCCTCTATAAAATGAGCTAAAGGGATGTTACTTCCGTCAAAAATAGGGATTATTTCGAGCGCGTCGCGAAGGGAAACTTGTTGATTAGTTGGCAGTGTCATTTTTTTCTGTGTTGTCGAGTCTTCGTCGCTTGCAATGTCGTCACTATCGTGTTCACTTATTATTGATGCGCGATTTAAATCAGGACATGAATTTTCTTTTGTCTTTTTTTCACAAATTAGCTGAGAAAGCGTTGAACTTAATAATGACTTTACGTTAGTTTGATAATCGATCACGTCATCAATTGTTAGAGTTTTATTTTGGTCTACAGAACCACTAATTAAGCTTGAATTTGTATTGATTAATGTAGTATCACCGGGATTAATGAATGTAGAACAGTCAAAATCTGAATTATCGCTACCGAATTCCAAATCTAGTTTTTCTAATTCAACATTAATTTTATTTTTCCTATCACTCTCAAGCCCTTTCTTATTTGATTCTATTTGCTTAGCTAGTTGGGGGTTTTGTTTAGCAAGATTCCTGGTAATAGTTCTTTTAATGTTCCCTAAATCTACAGGTTTTTCATTAGGCATTGGTTATATTTATTTACGGACATATTTCACAGCAATAGAATGTAAAGGTTATAAGTTACCTGTCTTCGTTCAGGTTCTTTGTGCTTAAAAAATGTATATAAAATAAACTTTTTTCAAAACAAATTAAATATTGGCTCTCTTTTGTTTGGTTTCCCGGCCGATGCACCATAAAAAGGTTGTATGTTACGTCATGGAAAACGTAAAATACTTTCCTTTTTAATTAGGTTCCTCGTTTTAGTTGAGATCGAAGATCTCGCACAGGGAAGAGGAAAGAGTAGCCAATAAATAAATATAGATTAGTTTAAACAATTTATTATAATCAATTACATTTGAAACGTATTGTTTATTAAGGCTTCAGCACAAGAAACTGAAGGAAGGCATGTAGACACTCTAATCCTTGGCCAGGACCTTTAAAATAAAGGAGACTCATGTATTATGGCCCAAAAGGAGTTAGATAATGAAATTGGATTTATTAGAATTAGAACTTACCGGTTTATTGATTCGATTGAAGAATCAAATGATATCTAGATGGTCTCCGTGTAGTGGTGTGAAAGAAAGGGGTTGTGCACCTTGATGCAAACAATAAGGGTTCCAATTCAGGGTTGAATGGGTACGAAGTAATCCAAGATGGGAAATCCCAGATTCGGGTTTCCCGGTGCACAACACTTGACACAAGGGCACACACACTAACACGCGAAGGATACCGGTTTGACACACTAGACACTGGACAGTCGAATCGGGGAAAACCGTAGGAAATAGAGAAGAGTTGTACGGAACTGTAACTTCTAATTTTTTGACTTAAAACTAACTGACCTATGTTGGTCCATTCACTTTTTATAGGGCCTATGCCGACGTTCCTGGATGCTGCGACGATCCTGTATACGCGTACGTCACGTATATATATATATAGATATACTATACGGCGTGTACTGTTTTCAGTATATCTATAGCTATGTCCTCCAGTTACCGCGTGCTTTTGGGCCCTATACTCTATGCGTCTCTGGTTAGACAGTGTACGCTACGAATTACAATGTTCTTACTATAGTCTATATTCTATACCTCTGCTCTCGTGCTGGACATATATATAGGTATGTCTTACAGTGTACAACGTGCTGACTATATATATATATATATATATATATATATATGTATAGCTGCACTACACAGTGCACAATATTCGCTCTATATTTATTAAGTATTTATTAGTATAATCATGCAAATATATAAATATATCAATAAATATATTAACATATATATACGTCACGGGACGTGACACTATATATGATTATTTGAAAATATCTGCTGTTTGGCAATTATTCAAACAATTTCTATAAACAAATACCCAGTTTTTGTATGTCACATTGAATAAGCTCCATTTTTTTGGAGAATCGACCAAAAATGTCTTGCCAATGACTCCTTGCTGTCATTTTCTTCAAATTAACAACAACTAGTAATTATTTGAACAATATCCATAAATAAATTCCCAATTTCAACATTATTCAATTAAGAGGGCTAACTTTTTTGCGGAACCCACTAAAAATGTATCGTTAGTGACTCCTAGATGTAATTTTGTTCAAACTGATATAAAATATTTTTTTTTTTTAACAATTTTTATAAATAAATGAACAGTTTGTCCATTTTTCTATGAAAAGTATTAATTTTCTTTGTGGAATCAACAATAAATGTCTTGCCAATTGTTCCTTTTTGTCACATCTTCCCAATAAGGAAAGTGTTGATTCCTTAAATGACATTTATGTACAAAATTCACAGTTTGACCATTCTTCTATGATACATTTTTTTCTCACTCTTACATACTAAAAACTATTGCTAGATAGTTATTACACTGACTTAACCTCTTCTTTAGTCAATTCGCAAATCTTACAAAAAAGGTACATCTGAAAGTTAGGATAAAAATATTGTTCATTTTGTTGTTAAATGAAAAATTTTGGTTTAGCAAAATATAAATTTCAGCACCGACTCAATATGCCCGAAATGCTTACAGTCATTAAAAGGAAACGTAAAAATCCATTGAAAATTGGGTTGTGGACAGACTTTTGTGTGAATTGTCATCTGAACAGAAGTTGTTAATAACAGGAGCAAAGGCAGTGGAGCATAAGAAGCAATGCCCCACCCCCTGCAATATACCTAGTTAGATTCAAATACCAAAGTACTCATTGGTCTCTCTCTGAAATCTCAATTTATAATTTCGACCAATCGTTTCATTTTCCTCAAAATGAAAATTCTCACTTCGTTTGTTAAATAGGCCTGCATCTAACAAAGTAATAATTTCCGAGCATAATTGCGCGGACGTCCCTCTCCTATTAGCCCGAAAATTTGCATGGTCCACTTGGTCCTCCGTACCCTCAACAACAATAGCCACTATACCTACCGTTATTCTAATATTCACAAACAAGATCTCAGTGCCAGTAATGAGATCAGCTAGACTAATTAATTTGTATGATCTACGGAACATAAACGTTTTAAATCTTCCTGGTAGTTTGAGACTGGGAAAACACAATTTTCTCAATAACATACTCAGTAAATAAAAAGCCTCAAAACCTCCATTGAAAGAATTATTTAAATATGCAAAAATTTCAACTGGTTAATGAGAAATGTCATTATTAAACATTTAAAAAATAAATAAAAATTCAGAGTACTCGTCTTCATCTCTCTTATAACTATTTCCATCATAATTAGGGTTAAGACTAATGTTAAACAATATTTTACTCGAATGCGAAATACCTTATCCAAAAAAAAATTGTAGAAAGTAATTGTGTTGATTTTCACTGACAAATAATATTAAATTTCCCGCCGAAACATAAGTACGCCACTTGCCACTCAACGCTATCATTTACCTGTCGCACCTGTCAGACCTGCCAAATGTCAGCTCAGAATTCATGCCTTCAATTTTGCTTCAATTCAATATCATTCCATAACACCACCATTTCGATTCCTTGATCACTGAATAAAATTAGCAAGTTGAGTAAATACTGCTCTCATCCGGCTACCGAGTTCAATAAAAAATGTTATTAGTAAACATTTAAACAATATATCAAAAATCAGAGTACTCGTCTTCATCTCTCTTATAACTATTTCCACTATAATTAGGGTTAAGACTAATGATAAACAATATTTTACTCGAATGCGAAATACCTTATTCAAAAAAAATTTGTAGAAAGTAATTATGTTGATTTTCACTGACAAATAATATTAAATTTCCCGCCGAAACATTCGCCTGTCAAGCTTGAGCCTGACAGCTCAGAAATTGAGGTTATGTAGCAAGCAATGACATTTACTTCAATACGATTCAATGACACCATCATTTCGATTTCCTTATGAGCACGGTCTGACTAAAATTAGTTAGTTAAATAAATATACTTTCATTTTTCATCCCACTAGCGGGCTGAACAACATACCCTTACCATTCATACAATTAGCGGGCTAAATAAGATACCCACGTTATTCCTCCCGCTAGCGGTACAAATAGCCACAGCGAGGTGCAATCGCTATTCGTACCGCTAGCGGGCTAAATAAGATACCCACACTATTTGTACCGCTAGCGGTACAAATAGCCACAACGTTGTTTTTATTGCTTGTAGAAGCCCTCCATTCACTCCATACTCTTTAAGGACTTCCCAAAGTTTACTTCTATTTACCGTGTCGAAAGCTTTTTCTAGGTCAACAAATGCACAGAAAACTTTCTTTCCTACTCTCAAGCTTTTTTTTCTGTGATCTGTCTTAGGCTAAATATCTGATCTGTACATGATCTTCCTGGCATAAATCCACTTTGGACTTCCCATATCTTCTCTTCTGTAATTTCCATTACCCTACGAATAAGTATTTTTGAGTATATTTTACTTACGGTACTTAGTAGGCTGATACCTCTGTAATTACTGCAGTTGCTTTTATCTCCCTTTTTATATATTGGTACAATAATCGCCTTTCTCCAATCGTCTGGGACTTCTCCTGTCTCGAAACATAAATTTATCAATTCGCACAACCTGTGAGGTATGTACTCGCCACCGTATTTAAGCATTTCAGCGCTAATACTGTCTAAACCAGCAGCCTTACCGTTTTTCAAGTTCTTAATTATATCTCTGACCTCAGTGACACTGACTTTTTCAATTGGGTTTTCTAATGCATTATGTTCAATGTCGTAGTTTTGTTGCCCTATATCTTCACCTCCTAATAGTTCTTTAAAAGAATCTTTTAAAGCGTCTACTATCCCGTCTATATCATATAGCATTTCACCTTTGCTGTTTCTCATGCTAAAAAACTCTGTACTTTTACTTCCCTTCATCTCTTTAAATAATAGTTTCATAATTCCTTCAAAGCAGTTTTTTATTTTGTTCTCTTCTTCTGTTCTGGTTTTCTCTTTACTCTCTTTGACTAGACGTTCAATTTTCCTCTTTTTGTGTCTGTAACCATTTTTGAGTCTATTTCTCTCCTCATCGCTAAGACCTGTCATGTTCAACGTTCTTTTGTACGCTTCTTTCTTTTCTTGTTGGGCTGCTGCAATTTCATCGTTCCACCACGCATCGCCAGACTTTTTTCCTACCCTCGCCATACCACACACTTCAATCGCAGTTTCAACAATGGTATCCCGCAATAAAGCCCACGCACCTTCTACATCTTTGTTCCTTTCAAGCGACTCCCAAATTGCCTTATCTATGCGTTCGTTTATCTTATTCTGAAAATCTATTCATAATTCCGGTTTCTGTAAATTTTCGACCTTGATTCGCGTTTGTTTCGTTTGTTTGGTTCTCTTTCTTCTCCATCCCCGCCCTAAGTTCATCCTGGAGACTAAAAGGTAATGATCAGTATTGCATTCGGCCCCCCTCATAACTCTTGTATCTGTAACTAGTTCTCTTAGTCTTTCATCTGCAATAACGAAGTCAATTATACTGCGGTTATTTCCTTTACACCAGGTGTAAGTATGGATCATTTTATGTCGAAACCAGGTATTTGTAATAAATAGGTCCTTCTCTAAGCATAAGCTAACTAATTTTTCCCCGTTATAATTTTTTCTTGTTGGATCCCCAAAATTACCTAGTACCCCTCCTGTATCTGTATCCTGACGTTGGACGCCGACCCATCCGTTCATATCTCCTAACAAAATTATTCTTTCACCTTGGTCGCAAGTACTTATTTTATCATTTAAAGTGTCCCAGAAGGCGTCCTTAACTTCCCTCGAATCGCTATCAACTGGTGCGTAGCACGCTATGATAAATAATGTTCTGATTCCTACCTCCATTCTAGCCCATAGCAATCTGGGTGATATAAAATTATGCTCTATGAGATGCTGTCTTGCTTTTTCATTCATAATTAAACCGACCCCTTGACTACGATGTGATTCGCTATCTACTCCTGACCATATTTCACAACCGCCTTCCAACACCCCATTTTCTATTTTTATAAATTCGCGACCCTTTTTCTTCGTCTCAGGTACACAAAGAATGTCTAGTTTCCTTACGTGCATAGTTTCTCGTAGTTCTCTTATCTTAAGATCATTCACTCCTCTAGCATTCCAAACACCCAGTCTCCATTCATCGCCCGAAACACGACCTTTACGTTTACCGTGTGCATGCCTTCGGTCAATCCGAGTTTCAGTCCTTTCCGAGGCTACTTTATTGTTTGTATTATTCATGTTTAGATTGTACTCCCAACTATTGTTAAAAGCGACATACCCCAAGGGAGTAGAAATCTCCCCACTGATTCCGATCGGGTGAAAGCCCCGGTGGTCAGTGCCGGTCCCATGCATTTGGGGGGGGGGGGGGGGCCAGACCAAACATACTTGGAGAGAAGTGTTTGTGAGGAGTTAGGTGGTCCTTTGGACGTGACGAAGGAGGTGGAAGTATCGATGACCAAGGTGGACCTGGCAGAAATGGATTCCAAATTCTCAGAGACGTATGCTCTCTTTGAAGAGCTACGAGGCACCATAGAAGAAATGGTGGATTTTAGCAGCACGAAGAGGAATATGTGTCTGCCAATTAGGAATGGGCTGGAACGAGGGGAGCGGCTCATGAACGAACTGCGCGATCACTCTATGATAACTGAAGGGCTTCATAGGGATTTGATCGAGAACGTTGGACGAACTGCCCGAACGAGAGCCATGATCTGAAAGGAAAAGGTAAAAAAGAAGACAGACGAAAGCTGAACTCAGACTGAGGAAGCCGTGGCAGCTCCCACTCCCCGTGATAGGAAGTGAGATAGGGACTCCACCCTGAGTCCAGTAGAGATTTGTCCTTCCAAGCCGAGAAGCAAAAAGTCGTGGACACGTAATGCTCCAGTGCCAACGACCTCGACACCGAAAAAGGCGGAAAAAAGCAAGAGTCTGCGCGAAAACGGAAGAAGAGGCAGATGCGAGCTAGAAAGGGCTAGAGGTTCCTTCCCCTAGCTGGTCCTTATCAAACCGACCGAAGGACTGTGCTACGCAACGGTCCTCAAGGTCCTTAAGAAGAAGGTGAAACCTGACGCCCTTCGCGTAAAAATCAAGGGGGTCAGGCAAAGGAGACACGGCGAGGTTCTCGTAGAACTGAGGCCTACATCAAAAGGCAGAGCTGAGCTGTCAGCAGAAGAAGTAGAGGAAGCCGTTCGGAAATATTTCGGCAAACCGGTTGGAGTCATCAGGGATAGCCTCACGAAAAGACCCTTCAGAGGTAATCTGAAGAGTTTCGTGGGGCTGGCAGAAGATCTGGCTCTAAGTTTGGTGTGCATTGGACACCTCAAGATGAGATGGGTATCCTGCCGTGTGCACAAGAAGGCGGAGGCAATAAGGTGCTACCGCTGCCTAGGCCTCGGCCACATGGGAGCGAACTGCGAGGGTCAAGATAGGATCAAATCATGCTGGCGCTGCGGCAAAGAGGGGCATAAAGCTGCGGTATCCGAAAGCACACCACAGTGCTACCTCTGCGCTGCAAAGGAAGATAAGCCCCGGACAGCCCATCGCCCGGGGACAAGGAGTTGCTTGGTGTTCAGAGAGGCAGCCTCGTTGAGAAAGCCTCTTGGACGTGCAAGCTAATATCGTAGCTGTGCAGATCCGGCAAGAAGCCCAGTTCACCAGAAGTAGACCAAGCTGGCAAAAACAATGAAGGCCGAGGCACGAGCAAAGAACGGCGCCGCCTGAAGTAATGCGAAAGCAGTTCCGGGGGTAATCATGTCAAGGAGAAAGGGTGGTGGTTTTTAGTCGGTAGTTGGTAGCAAATCTATAATGATCGAATTAAGATCTCTGTGTACATTTATATATATTAAGATCATTGTAGTGAAGATATCAATATCCCGACACTATCGAGAAGTGCGGACCCTGCTCGGTGTGTGTTGGCACATTTTCCACCTCCCCTCGCAAATAAAAAAATGTGTATGCCAATGGCCTTGTCAGCGTCCATGCCAATGACCGTGTCAGCGTTCATGCCAATGACCGTGTCAAAGTCCATGCCAATGCCCGTGTCAATGTCCATGCCATTAATCAAACCAATGTTAATGTCAATCGTAATGTAAATGGTCAGGCCAATGGTTGTGCCAATGGTAATCTCAATGGTCAGGCCAATGTTCCTGCTAATGGCTACGGCAATGGTGGTGCCAATGGCCACGCTAATGGTCACGGTAATGGTCAATCAAATGATAATAATGATGTTCAACTACCAGAGGAACAGTTTGATATACAGGAAGGACATCGAGTTTTTGTGCAATTGTTAGGTGACATTGTTTATATTGGACAACTTAAACCTATGGGATGGCGTCCAATTACTGCCTGGGTCTTCGAACCACAGCAGCCACTACCAAATAACATACCAGAGCGCAGTTATGTGTTATCACCTCGTGCTGAAGGTTTACTTGCAGGTCTAGTATTACTCCATAACCATACTGATCCTCATGTTGACACCTGCCGCAGTTTTATAGTTATAGGAAATAAAATTGTCTCAACAGCACACCTCTCCTCTAGGGAAATACCACTAACTAATTTTAGAACAACGCGCATTTATGTACGAATTCCAGATCCCTTGAACACTGTTTATTCGGGAATTCTACGACCCGGACATGGTTATCTCCCTCCCTGAATTTAATAAGAAAGTTAATATTTAGATTTTTTCTCTGATATAAGGTGACGGGAAATACGCATCCCTGTCGGTATTGTTGCACACGAAAATCGATATATCTGTTCAAAGGAAAATGTTGGTAAGAAAATTATCTAACCTTCCCGAATAGAATTATCATTTTCTGAAAATTAATCTTGCTTATTTTATTTTCGTATATTTTAGACTCCTGAACTAAAACTAACTAGCTATAGTCGGACCAAGTCCCTTTGGGGAATCTCTTCTAGTTAAATGAAATAAAAAATCAATTATTCTTAGTAAACTTTACCGAGAGACATTTTTCATATAGTTAGATAGCATATATGTACATAATTTTTTTACTGCTCGTATTTGGCTTTATTTTTGAATTTCGCGACATTCATTACATTTAACAGAAATGAATAAAATATTAATATTCATGTGGTTCGTTAACTTTTTTTACGCTCATCAATTGTGTTGGGATAAGAAACGAGCAATATTGAACAAGTTTTTCAAAGTTGTTTTGTCAGTCTAGTATGGTCCATATCTGGATGGATGGATGGATGGATGGATGCGTGGGTGTGTGGGTGGGTGGGTTGGTTGTTTGGGTGGGTGGGTGGATGGATGGATGGATGGATGGATGGATGGATGGATGGATGGATGGATGATTATGTTCCATAAACATTTCTAGGTGCCAACCAGAACATTTTTTTTTTAGGTTTTTACAGACTTATTATTAGGAATGTTTAAAAAAATTAATTTTCTAATAAAAATTTTCTAAAATAAAAAAAATATTGTTTAAGAAAATGTTTACGATGGAAATTTTTTCATAAATTTGTTTAAACAATTGCTTATTAAAGCTAAGTATTGCAATGTTTCGCGTGACAAAGTTTCACACCAAAGAGCAATCTATTAGCAACATCTTTCTAGTGGGTTCTATTGTCAACAAGAAACCAATTTGATAAAAAAAAAATGGCAACATAATACATTTCTGTATAAAATTTGCTTGAAAAAAAACTACAGTTCATTTGACCACCGATACTAGAAAAATTCGTTTCTATTTGAATGGCAAGTGGATTATTTTATCATCCCCTTTGTGGATTTCAGGACACGAGAGCGAAGAAAAATATTTGTTTCAATCGTTATTATAGAGGTGGCGCAAGAATATTTAATCGCAATTATTCTGACAGTTCGATGGATTATAAACTTAGCAGATATGAAAAATTATAAGTTCCGGCATCAGAACATCCTCGTTCCATTCTCTTTGAAACAAGAGTTATGGTTGTAATTACATAATAGTTAGTATATAGGTGAATATATTCTAAAACGTATCAATCACTATTCTTGAAATTCTGTATAAATCCGTTTTAGATGAATTATTAATTCTTTTTCCTGATAAAATGTATATCTTCATTCTACTCTTATCTTTTATGCTTTTCCTTCATTTTACTAGAACAAGTAAGTTTGATGAAACATTGGGTAATATCTCTTGATTACACTTTTAATTCAGTTTTATATTTTTGAAGACATAATTTAGAATCTATGTACTTTAACGACACTTTACTCCATTATATACTTCTATACGTCTCGTTTAGGCTGTGTAGAGCGCCACGTCACGTTTGGTCGCGGTGCACCACCTTAACGCTACGTGGAGCTGTTTCGAATAAAGGCGTCAATACTTTTTGTATTATGTGAATAAGCCTACGTTTTCATTCAAATTGAAAACTCTTTGTTCTTCACGCATCCTTCAATGAATAAACGAATCTGTAAAGCAGTATCTGGAAAAATCGGGAGTAACTACACAATCTGAGAAACTGGCACGGGAATTTAAGGCCAACTTCTACGCAGGAAGGCAGCATCTACCAAGAAAACCTATGATAATTTTACTTGCTGCCTTTTACCTTATGAATGCTTTGGAATTTTGCCAAAATCGTCGATTTTCTCCTTTCATTTATTTTTTAGTTACTTCCTTTCTCCATAAAAGGGCACAATACTCCCTATTTGTCTGCTTACAAAAAGTCATTTTTTAGTGTAAAAACCCATAAATATCTTTTTTGTTTGTCCTCCAAAATTAGATACGTCCTTCGGAATTGGAGGAAATAATAATGTTCGTAATAAGAGTAATCATCAACCAGCCGAACGTTTTGATTTTCATGAAGAACACCATGTTGTAACGCACATGCCAGGTGAGGATTTTTTGCAGGGAGATCTCAAATTTCTCCGTGGATACACAACACCTATGTGTGTCATTTCACAAGAAGCAGAAACTGATCTAGAAGAGCGCTTTTATTTGCTTTAGCCCAATGTTGATGGTTCAGTTTCATGCCTACAACAGTTCTATTTCTATCTAGATCCTCTTGTCCGATCGAACAGCTGTTTTATGCTATGAGAAAATGATCATTTTTTAAGAGCAAATCTTCAGTTTAGGAATGTTGCAGTTTTTTACACTTTTCTACAAGACCGCGCACTTTTAAACGAATGCCAGATCAACATAATACTATTTATGAGGGAGTTCTAGAACTCGAATTCTCAACCATCGTTCCTGTTTGGTTAAGATAATAGACGGGATCTTAGGAAATATGTAAGCTAAGGAGGAACAGCGTTGACCGGTGGGGCAAAGGTGCCTTGGCTTATAACAACGCTATTAAAAATTTGAATTCTAATTTGTATTGAATGAATCTATTTTATTCTAGAGATAGTGATACATACTCAAATCTTGAAAATTGACGTTGTAAATTAAAAATTATGCAGAAAACAGTTTTGACAATGAAAGAATGGCAGATTTTCTGGCAGAAATATAAAGTTTTCGTGATTATAAAATATAAGTTATGAAAATTTTATATTTGGACAGATAAAATAATATCACTCCATAGAATTCCTGATAATAAAACAAGAATTCGACGATCAAATTCGTACAACCACCACAAAATGCTCATATTGCAATTCCAACGTTTTGGTGCTCACACAGGAGCTTTAAAAAAAGAGAATTCACAATCACTAAATTACAGTTTTCGATGATTTGACCTCTAATTTCAAAAGGAGCTCAATCTTGTGAGCGAAGAGAGCCGCGCGTAGCGCGCGATCAGAATGTGCACCCGCAGCGCGTAGATTTTCTACTTAAAATTTGTTGCAGCTTTCTTTGTTTCCGAGTAAGATGCGAAAAGTCGATTTAGTGAAGAACACTCCTGTTCACAAAAATGAACCAGTCTAATTTGAAAGGAATCCAGTCGAAAAACTGAAATTGAATTTTGATGCTGCATATTTTTCTAATTTTCCAGAGCAAAAAAATGTTTTAAAAAATTGAATGTGAATCGGAATTTCGTAGAGAAAAAACCCGTAAATGAGAATATTTTTCAGGAAACGCACACTGTACAATAATAGTGCGAAAATCATCTAATATTTTCGAATCAAAAAATTATGGTCTAAAAATTACGCTTTCCTAATTTAATTTGAGTTCTTTCACACTTTATATTTTACTAGACTATTACGTTCGCGCGCAAGCGCGCGCTCACTTTTTGTGTTATTTCCTTTACTCAATTTTCGAATCACTATTTATTTGTTCAAATTTCTTGACCAATTAAATCCTTGCTGAAATTATATTCTCAAAGAATGTATTCAGTGAATCCATATAACGTAAAATTTACTATTACTATTTATAATAGTAAATGTCAAGATATAATTTGAAGATTTCAAGTGAAAGTCATGTAATTCAATATTTTGGAAAGAAAAAACATAATTTTTGTACAATGACACCTGCGGGTACTATCGGGGATATGTTTTCGAATATGAGCATCAATTTACCTATAATTTAAAAAAAAATCCTATTCTGATCCGAATCTCTGTTCTCAATATAAAAATCATTGAACATGTATTTGCACTGGAATATTGAAATAAATTTTTATAGAAAAAGAAAAGCGTGTTAGGATACATTGCTAAATAATTAAAAAATATGCACATGTCATTTTGAAAATTGAATTCAAATCCTAATTTCACGTCCATTTTTGCAAATCTGTGAATGAAGAAACATCGCTGAATCATTGAATAATTATCAAATTATAACATTTAAATAATTAATAATTAAAATATGTATATCCACATATAATTTTGAAAATTGTATAAAGTTACATGCCTCTCTTTTTTTGTGGTTATCTCAGAGATATATTAAGTGCCATTCCTCCATGCCTCATTCAAATAATGTTGATTTTATATTTTTCTGAAAATTTCACTCATCAATAACCTTTTAAACATCATAAATATTATAAGAAATTACATCATTGTAATAGAGATATATGTTTGAAGAAATGAACCTTTATTATACTAATTATATCCAATATTCAATCACATCACCTCGAAGTGAATAATTGATTTATTTTTTTTTATAAATTAATACATAGATGGTAACAGGAACTGACATACTTCAGACCAAAAGTGGATTTTGACTTTCGGTCTGAAGTATGTCAGTTCCTGTTACCATCTATGTATTAATTTATA